>JACBWV010000045.1:3543829-3554617 GCA_013435795.1 Chlamydomonas sp. ICE-L | reverse complement strand
GCAGTTCATTTATTTGGTAATTTTACTTGAGGGTTTGTTTGTTTGTTCATGCATTATGCACGCATTCATACATTCACGCACGCATTCAGTCATTCAGGCATCCAGCCAGCCATAATTCCCTCCAGCCAGCAATCCAGTCCATCCAGCCACCAATCAGCCTCCAGCCAGCCAGCCGAGCAGCAAGCAGCCCAGCCAGCCAGCCAGCCAGCCAGCACAAGCAAAAAGCCAGCCACCAAGCAGCCAGCCAGCAAGCCAAGAGCCAGCAGCCCCAGCCAGCAGCCGCCAGCCTAGCAGCCAGCCACACACCCAGCCAGCCAGCCAGCCAAGCAGCCAGCCCAGCCAGCAGACCATCCCATCCGTCCATCCATCCATCCATCCATCCCATCCCTCCATTATCCCATCCATCAAGCCATCATTAATTACATCCATCCATCCATCATTTATCCAATCCATCCATCCAGCCATTCAATCATTTCTTCACATATTCCTTCATTTGTATGTTCATATCTTATTTTATTTTATTGCATTCATAATTCCGACCGGAGATAGAACACACATTTAAATCAAAAACACAAACACACACACACACAATAAACACACATGCACACAAACACACACAAACAGACATACTCAAAAGCACACAAAGACACACACACAATAAACACACATGCACACAAACACACACAAACAGACACACGCTCAAGCACACAAAGACACACACACAATAAACACACATGCACACAAACACACACAAACAGACACATGCACAAGCACGCAGACACACGCACAAACAAACACTAACACACACAATAGAGGACTTACAATGCTGTTAAGCTGGGCTTGAGGCACCATGAGCAAGAGTTACGACTGGGCATAGGTTAGTAGGATACATAGTGGAACAGACAGACACACACACACACACACACAATAAACACACAATAACCACTGACACACAAACGCACACAGGCACACAGACACACACACACACACACACACACAATAAACACACAATAGACACTGACACACAAACGCACACAGGCACACACACACAAACACACACAATAAACACTGACACACAAACGTACACAGGCACACAGGCAATAAACACTGACACACAAACGCACACAGGCACACGGACACACACACAATAAACAGCGACACACAAACGCACACAGGCACACACACACACAATAAACACTGACACACAAACGCACAGGCACACACACACAAACACACAAAATAACCAATGACACACAAACGCACACAGGCACACACACAATAAACACGGACACACAAACGCACACAGGCACACAGAAACACACACAATAAACACTGACACACAAACGCACAAAGACACAAACAATAAACACTAACACACAAACGCACACAGGCACACGGACACACACACAATAAACACTGACACACAAACGCACACATGTACACACATGTACACACACACACAATAACCACTGACACACGAACGCACACAGGCAAACACACACACACACAAACACAATAAACACTGACACACATACACACAGAAACACACACAATAAACACTGGCACAAAAACTCACACACACAAAATAAACACTGACACACAAACGGACACAGGCACACAGACACAAACATACACAATAAATACTGACACACAAACGCACACAGACACACACACAATAAACACTGACACACAAACGCACACAGGCACACAGACACACACACAATAAACACTGACACACAAACGCACACAGGCACACAGACACACACACAATAAACACTGACACACAAACGCACACAGGCACACAGACACACACACAATAGACACTGACACACAAACGCACACAGGCACACAGACACACACACAATAAACACGGACACACAAACGCACACAGGCACACACACAATAAACACAGACACAAAAACGCACACAGGCACACACACAATAAACACTGACACACAAACGCACAAAGGCAAAGACACACACACAATACACACTGACACACAAACGCACACAGGCACACACACAATAAACACTGACACACAAACGCACACAGGCACACACACACAAACACACACAATAAACACTGACACACAAACGCACACAGGCAATAAACACTGACACACCAAAACGGCACACAGGCACACCAGAAGACACACACACAATTCCCAATAAACACTGACACACAAAACGCACACAGGCACACACACACACACTAAAAACACGACACACAAAAGCACAGGCACAAACACACACAAAAAAACACACAAAATATACCACACTGGACCACCACAAACGCACACAGGCACACACACAATAAACAACGGACACACCAAAAGCACACAGGCACACAGAAGAAGCAAAAACCACACAATAAACACTTGACACACAAACGCACAAAGACCCAAAACAATAACACTAACACACAAACGCACACAGGCACACGGGACACACACACTATATAAACACTGACACACAAACGCACATCAGCAAACAAACACACACAATATACCAATGGACAAACAAAAATGCACACAGGCAAACACACACACACACACAACAATAAACCACTGCCACACAAACTCACACAGAAAAACACACACAATAAACATGGAACGCAAACGCTACACACACCACAAAAAACACACAATAAACACTGACCAACAAAGCGCACAGGCACACAGACACAAAAAGACACAATAAATACTGACACACAAACGCACCACAGGGCACACACACAATAAACACTGACACACAAACGCACACAGGCACACACACAATAGACACTGACACCACAAACGCACACAGCACAGACACACACACCATCAACACTGACACACAAACGGCACCACAGTGCTACAACACCAAATAAACACTGGACACACAAAGCACACAGGCAACACACACACAAACACACACAATAAATAACTGACACACAAACGCAAAGGCACACAGGCAAATAAACACTGAAACACAAACGCACACAGGCACACAGACCACTACACCAATAAAACAATGACACACAAACGCACAAGGCACACACCACACACAATAAAACACGGACACAACAAACGCACAGGCCCCAAAACCACAAAACACACAAAATAACCAATGACACACAAACGCACACAGGCACACACAATAAACACTGACACACAAACGCACACAGGCACACAGAAACACACACAATAAACACTGACACACAAACGCACACAGACACAAACAATAAACACTAACACACAAACGCACACAGGCACACGGACACACACACAATAAACAATGACTCACAAACGCACACATGCACACACACACACAAACACACACGATAACCACTGACACACAAACGCACACAGGCAAACACACACACACACACACACAATAAACACTGACACACAAACACACACAGAAACACACACAATAAACACTGGCACACAAACGCACACACACACACAAACACACACAATAAACACTGACACACAAACGCACACAGGCACACAGACACAAACATACACAATAAATACTGACACACAAACGCACACAGGCACACACACAATAAACACTGACACATAAACGCACACAGGCACACAGACACACACACAATAAACACGACACACAAACGCACACAGGACAACACAATAAACACGAACAACAACCGACACACAGGCACGCAGACTCACACACAATAAACACTGACACACAAACGCACACAGGCACACAGACACACACACAATAAACACTGACAAACAAATGAACACAGGCACAAAGACACACACACAATAGACACTGACACACAAACGCACACAGGCACACAGACACACACACAATAAACACTGACACACAAACGCACACAGGCACACACACAATAAACACTGACACACAAACGCACACAGGCACACAGACACACACACAATAAACACTGACACACAAACGCACACAGGCACAGACACACACACAATAAAACACTGCACCAAACGCAAAAGCACCACACATAACAATAAACACTGACACACAAACGCACACAGGCACACACACAATAAACACTGACACACAAACGCACACAGGCACAGAGAAACACACACAATAACCACTGACACACAAACGCACACACACACAAACAATAAACACTAACACACAAAAGCAACAGGCCAAACAGGACACACCAATTAAAAACTTTGGCAAACAAAAGCACACAGGCGCACACACACAACACCACCAATAAACACTGACACACCAAACGCACACAGGCCATAAACACTGGACACACAAAAACGCACACAGCACACAGACCAACACAACACCATAGAATGACACACAAACGCACACAGGCACGCATACAATAAACAATGAGACATAAGTGGACAGGCACACACACACAAACACACAAAATAACCACTGACACACAAACGCACACAGGCACACACACAATAACCACTGACACACAAACGCACACACACACAAACAATAAACACTAACATACCAGCGCACAAAGGCACACGGACCACACACACATAACACACTGACACAGAAATAACAAAAGTAAACACTGGCACCACAAACGCACACAGGCACACAAGACACACCAATAACAATTGGACACCCACAACGCACACAGTCACACAGACAATACACACTGACCACACAAACGACCACCAAAGGCACACAGGCACAACAGAATAAACCACTTGACACCAAACGCAACGCAGGCAACAGACACACACACAAGTAAACATGACACACAAAAGCACACAGGCACCACACACCCACTAAACACACACAATAAACACGGGACCATCAAACAACACAGGCACCAAGACACGCACACAATAAACACTGACAAACAAACGCTCACAGGCACATACACACACGCAATAAACACTGACACACAAATGCACACAGGCACAAAGACACACACACAATAGACACTGACACACAAACACACAAAGGCACACAGACACACACAGAATAAACACTGACACACAAACGCACACAAGCACACACACAATAAACACTGACACACAAACGCACACAGGCACACACACACAAACATACACAATAAATACTGACACACAAACACTCACAGGCACACACACAATAAACACTGACACACAAATGCACACAGGCACACAGACACACACACAATAAACACGGACACACAAACGCACACAGGCACAAACACAATAAACACTGACACACAAACGCACACGGCACAAACACAATAAAACACTCGAACACAAAACGCACACCAGGAACAAAGACACACACACAATAAACACTGGAACCAAAACACCACAGCAAACACACCAACACACACAAAAACATGACACACAAAAACGCACACAGGCACACACACAATAAACACTTTTTTTACACACAAAAGCAAACAGGCACAAACCGAACACACACACAATATAAACACTGACACACAAAGAACACAGGCCACACTAAACACACACAATAAACACTGACACACAAACGCACACAGGCACACACACAATAAACACTGACACACAAACGCACACAGGCACACACACACAAACACACACAATAAACACTGACACACAAACACACACAGGCACACAGACACACACACAATAAACACTGACACACAAACGCACACAGGCACACACACACACAATAAACACTGACACACAAATGCACACAGGCACAAAGACACACACACAATAGACACTGACACACAAACACACACAGGCACACAGACACACAAACAATAAACACTGACACACAAACGCACACAGGCACACACACAATAAACACTGACACACAAACGCACACAGGCACACACACACAAACATACACAATAAATACTGACACACAAACACTCACAGGCACACAGGCAATAAACACTGACACACAAACGCACACAGGCACAGACACAATAAACACTGACACACAAACGCACACAGGCACACACACAATAAACACTGACACACAAACGCACACAGGCACACAGACACACACACAATAAACACTGACAAACAAACGCACACAGGACACACACACACAAACACACACAATAAACACTGACACACAAACGCACACAGGCACACAGACACACACAATAAACACTGACACACAAACGCACACAGGCACACACACAATAAACACTGACACACAAACGCACACAGGCACACAGGCACACACAGAATAAACACTGACACACAAACGCACGCAGGCACACAGACACACACACAATAAACACTGACACACAAACGCACACAGGCACACACACACAAACACACACAATAAACACTGACACACAAACACACACAGGAACACAGACACACACACAATAAACACTGACACACAAACGCACACAGGCACACACACACACACACAATAAACACTGACACACAAATGCACACAGGCACAAAGACACACACACAATAGACACTGACCAACAAACGCACACAGGCACACAGACACACACACAATAAACACTGACACACAAACGCACCACGGGCAGGGCAGGGTGGCGCACACACACATATAAAACACGACAAACAAACGCACACAGGCACACAGACACACACACAATAAACACTGACACACAAGGCACACAGGCACAGACACACACACAATAAACACTGACACACAAACGCACACAGGCACACATACAATAAACACTGACACACAAACGCACACAGGCACACACACACAAACACACACAATAAACACTGACACACAAACGCACACAGGCACACAGGCAATAAACACTGACACACAAACGCACACAGGCACACAGACACACACACAATAAACACTGACACACAAACGCACACAGGCACACACACACACACAATAAACACTGAGACATAAACGCACAGGCACACACACACAAACACACAAAATAACCACTGACACACAAACGCACACAGGCACACACACAATAAACACTGACACACAAACGCACACAGGCACAGAGAAACACACACAATAACCACTGATACACAAACGCACACACACACAAACAATAAACACTAACACACAAACGCACACATGCACTACGGCCACAACAACAATAAAACTGCACCGAAAACACACACAATAAACACTGGCGGCACAATACGCACACAGGCACACAGAACACACATAACACACTGAGCAACACCAAACGCACAAAGGCACACACAAATTCAACCACTGACACACAAACGCACACAGGCACACAGACAATAAACACTGACACACAAACGCACACAGGCACACAGGCACACACAGAATAAACACTGACACACAAACGCACGCAGGCACACAGACACACACACAATAAACACTGGACCCCAACGCACAAGGCACACACACACAAACACACACAATAAAAAAATAACACACAAACACACAAGGTCACTTACAAACAATTAACACAGTCACATCAAATATCACCATCAACAATAGACACTTACACAAAAACGAAAACGCACACAGGCATACAGACACACACACAATAAAGCACTGACAGACACAAACTAACACAGCATCACACATCAATAAAACTACATTACACACAACGCACATCATGCACAGATAAACAACATCAGCACAATAACGCACTGACACAGCAAACACACCACCGACACAAACAATAATCACTAACATACAAACTCATCACAGGCACACGTACACACACACAATAAACACTGACAGCATACCACACACCATCCAACACTGTTTCAAATCCAAACGCCCCATGCACACAGACACACACAATAACACTGACACACACAAACGCACACATTGCATCAGACACACACAATCAACACCTGCCACACAAAGCCACACAGTCATGCACATCACAATAGACAAACTTGACACCCAAACGCACACAGGCATACAGACACCACATCAATAAGCACTTACACCACAAATTCACACATGCAGCACACACAATAAACACTGACACACAAACGCACACCTTTCACAGATAAACACCCACAATAACCACTGACAGCACACAATATGCAGTGGACACAAATGCACACACACCCACACAAACACTAACAACTAACCACAACGCTCACAGGCACACTTGACACACACACAATAAACACTGACAACAGAAACCCACACAATAAACACTAACACTGGCCCACAAAACGGCACACCAGTGCAGCACAGACACCACAATAAACACTGACAGCATCAAACTCACACGGCCATCACACACAATAAACGCTGACAACACAAACGCCACACATGGCAGCACAACGAGAATAAACACTGACACAAACAATCTCCTCAGGGCACACAGTACAGCACACACAATAAACACTGACACACAAACGCACAAGCCAGAACACACCCACAAACACAAACACACACAATTAACCTGTAGGTTCAGCAAACAACAGCATGCACACAGACCACACACAATAAAGCGCGACACACAATTCACAGCAGTCACAACGACATACACACCAATAGACACTTGACACACAAACACACACAGGACACATGCACACAGCACAATAAACACTGACAAAAAAAAACTCCCGAGGCAGCACAGACACACAAGCAATAAAACACTGAACATCAACGCGTGCCCACCGTCACAGACACACACACAATAAACACTGACAGGCACAAACGGGCACACATTCAGTCATCACCCCATAAACACTGACACACAAACGCACACAGGCCAGGGCACACACACACAAACACACACAATAAACATAACTAGACATGCAAACGCACACAGGCAGGCACAGGCAATAAACACTGACGAGCACAAACGTCATCACAGGGCACACACACCATAAACTCACTGACCACAACGTGGTCACACCAGGCACACACACAATAAACACTGACACACAAACGCACACAGGCACACAGACACACACACAATAAACACTGACACACAAACGCACACAGGCACACACACACAAACACACACAATAAACACTGACACCAAATCTTCACACATGCACACACACAATAACAACTGTACACACAAAATGCACACAGGCACAGCAGACAATCACACCACAATAAACAACACCTGACAACACAAACGCACACATGCACACCACACCACAAGTAAACACTTGACACACAAACACAAACTCACACATGTCACACCACAATAACAACTGACACACAAACGCACACAAGCATCACATACAACACACACCAATAAACATCTGACAGCAACACAAGACGCACGTCAGTCATCACATACACAACACACAATACAACACTTGACACACAAACTCACATTCATTGCACCACAACACTACAAACACAGCCCAATAAACACGTTACACACAAACACATCATTCAAGTCCGACTCACATCACAATAAACATGCTGCACACAAACCACACAGGCACAAGCATACCTCCTCAACACACAAACACATCACAATAAACACTGACCAACAAATAACATGGGCAGTGCACAAATACACCCACAGCAATAGACGACTTACAGTCACAAACGCACACACATCAGCACAGACACACAACTACAATAAACCTGTCACAGCAAACGCAACAGCAGCACACACACATAAACAGCTGACACACAAACGACACCAGGCACAATAAACACCATCAATAATCCACTGACGACAGCAAACAGCACACACATCACAAACAATAAACACATGCCACCAAAACGCATCACAGCACACGGAACACACACATTCCACATAAATAACACTGAACACAAAACAGCACCAATAAACACTGGCACATCAAACGCACACAGTTCACACATACACATACACAATAAACACTGACACACAAACACACACAGGCACACAGCATCAATAAACCTTACACCCAAACTCACATCATTTTCAGCACACATAAAAACCCACACAAATAAAAACACTGACACTACAAACGCACAACAGGCAACACACACACTAAAACACACATAACGCTGAACATACCAAACGCACCAGGCTGACACAGAGCAATAAAGAAAACACTGACCAACAAACGGCACACAGGGCACACACACAATAAACTGACACAACAACGCACCAACAGGCACACCAACACAATAACACTGACACACAAAAACGCAACACGCACACAGGAGCAAACACACAATTAAGCACTGACACACAAACGCAAACAGGGCAACACACACAAGAACACCCCACAATAAACATGGACACACAAACGCACAGGTCATAAACACAATAGACACTGACACACAAACGCACACAGGCACACAGACACACACACAATAAACATGAAACCACAAAAGCACACAGGACAACCAAAACACACAGCATAAACACGAACACACAAACGCACGACAGGGGCACCACACATAAAACCAAGGACACACAAACCACACAGGCACACAGACACACAAGAATAAACAATGACACACAAACGCACGCAGGACCACAGACACACAAACAATTAAACCACCGTACACACCAAACGCACACAGGCACACACACAACAAACACACACAACTAAACACTGACAACAAGACACACCCCGGCACGCAAGACTCCACCCCACACTAAACACTGACACCACAAACGCACCACAGTCACACAGAACAGCAACAATACACACTGACGAAACAGATTAAACAGCAGGCCCAACGACACACACACAATAGACACCTGCACACTCCAAACGACCCCAGGCACAGCAGACACATCACACATTAAAACATGACAACAACGCACCAACAGGCACCACACACACAAACACACCACAAAAACTGACACACAAACACACACAGGCACCCGGCACACCCACACAATAAACACTGCCACACAAAGGCACACCAGGCACA
>JACBWV010000045.1:3455857-3543329 GCA_013435795.1 Chlamydomonas sp. ICE-L | reverse complement strand
TTATGTGGTGTGTTTGCTGAAGGATATGTTTGGTTTATTGACTACATTATTTTCAAAACGATTGAAAAATTTATCCAATATTATAGTTTGAAATTCATCGGATTCTATTGGACCATTTGTTTGAATTTTTTGTAAACGACTATTCAAATAATAGTAGATTTTATGTATCATATATGTTAGCTCTTCTTGATATTCTATTACCCGATAATTTTGTTGTATGGCTTGTGAAATACTGTAAGGGTGAAAACATGTTATATTGGCACAGTTTACATATTTATCTTTGTATATATCATATAATATACCAAGAGTAAGATCCGGCTTTGTAGTAGATTTACGAAATTTGTACGCAATGTCGGTTATCCATGAATTCAAAATATGTTTAAATTGACCGATGTCTCTTCCCGGATAAGCCTTCAATCACCATAGATGTGGGTTAATAAGATAAAAAGGTTATCTTGATTGTCATGAACCAAAAATAAAAAGTCAATAACTGAAACAATACGATCAGGATTGAACTTTTCTATACAATATTGTATACCTTTTTTATCACATAGATAATCCGTAAATATACGTAAATATATATCACGGATATTGGCAAGAGTCAGCACTGTTTTTTTTCTTGCAAGTAACAAATTGCATTTTTCGCCATTTGTTGACAAAGACATATTATATAAATATATATTAATAATTTTACATTTCAGGATGAAAATAGGAACCCCAATTACTTTAAAACAAATTTTATCATCATGTCCACTAAGCTCTTCGTTGGCGTCAGAACGTTTGAGACAACGTATTCACAATTTAGTTGATGAGGGTTGAACAGTTACTCAGTTTCCTTATATTTCTTTTTAAATTCTTATATACCCAATACAAAAATGATATAAAAGAGAACCACATTAATATATGTAAAGAAGTAACACACGTACACTTACAATGCCAAATGTCGGGAAACAAGAAACAGTTTACATAACAGTTGGAAAGGCTGCTCTCCTTACAGAAATCGACTCCCAAACGATTCGGAAAATGGCTGACACGTCGAAAATTCTTTGCTACAGAACACCTTCCGGACTTAGCAGAATTAATCTGCAAATTATTCAAGAAATGTGTAATAATAATCTTCATGATCAAAAGCAAATGGACTATCTTATAGCAAATGGACTAAAAGCTAAAATCTTATAGCAAATGGACTAAAAAGCAAATGAACGATCTTTCTAGACAAATTGAATTCCTCAGAAGACCAGAATACGATAGCTATGTACTTGTTCTAGATATTTGTTCAGGAATCATTTGCAACCATTCTGGACGCCTGCTTACAAAATAATATCGGAAACATTGTTATGTGTATGATGACATGCATCAACGCGGCACAACTATCGAGTTATATATTGTTGTTCGGGAATATTTCGCATGCTTCATGGAAGTGGATGGATAACAGGGTTTACAGAGCGGGCTTATGTTTCTTTAAGTGTCTCTTATGGTTTAGGGCTTATTCTTTTTTTCATCATTACAAAAGAAGCCTTTTTTTGTTTTCACCCTTATAAGACCACATTATGGAGATCCCCGATGACCACATTATGGAACCCATGTTCTACATGGACGACACCCGAGGAAGTGCTCACGTCCCTTGTCCCAAGTGCAACAAGGCCAATCACACCGTTGCAGCTTTTGGCTTGTGTGTCAAGCGCATGGTGGTCTACTATGGATGTCGAAAGTGCCATTTCCGATGGCGACTACAATAGTTTATTTTTCCTAGTGTCACAACAATGTAATTAGATGAATCCAAACGCTCTTCTCCATCTCCGTCTCCGTCTTATCACACGACATGTGTGCAATATTTTGTCATGAGTATGATAAATCATGAGCCAAACCAATACAAATGCCAATAAAACACGAACTATAGTACATGTATCGCCGGCGCAAACTAAGTACCAAAAAGCTTTAAAGAAAACTTGGGAATGCGGCGACACATGTAATACCAAGCTTTCAAATGAAGTTGATAATGATCCGAATATACCACCACTCGAAAAACACGCAATCCGCCAAATGAAAATGAGCGAGTGTAAATTACAAGATTGTATGCCGTATGTCTTGAAACAACTAGAATTGGAAGCTTACTACAGAGAAATATAAAAGTGCATCGAAAAAACATAAGAGAGAACGAACTATTTCTTTTGAAAGCACACAAAAATAAAGTTAAACCGATTGACATTGTCAATATGTTCATGCTGTGACCGATGAAACAATATAGTTCATGTCTATATTGTGTTTCTATAATCGTATATGACTTGGCCAATATGCACTGATTGATCTGGACATATATTTATAGTTGATGATTGGTTCATCAAAGTATAGTTCCACATAGATAAATTGTCACATATGTTTTTTATCCATGCCTTTGTCTCCGGTGTTTTGACCAATGAGTGTAACAAGTAAAATTGTGGCAAAACTACCATTTCTATGAAAACTGTTTGTTTTTGTTGACACATGTGTGTTCTCATTTCGTTACATAATCTCCTAGTGGATCGTTTGTGTTTTCCCCACACATCTGTAAAATTTGACAAGTCAGCACAACGAATAATGGTTTTGCCAAGATCTATGTGGTTTGTCGTATAGGTTTTCAAAGTTGTTGCTTCGATCAATTCCAATATATAAACCATGTCATCATCGCGTATTATTTTACTACATTCTGCTTTAAAAAGCTCGGCATGCAATTTCTCTGTAGTAAAATCGGACATGTTTTCCATATCACAAAAATCAACCGACTTTCTGTGTACCAACTGTTCTAGAATTACTCGTGATTCATCCATTGGATGCCCTAGGTCATGCATGTATGCTGCCATGATCAAATTGTTTTCAAAGCGTATATATTTCCAAGTTCGGCAATATATACGTTTTTTTCTTATTGATGCTAATATCAACCTAACAAAACATACAACATCATCAATATGTTCCATAGTATGGTACAACTTGTCCGAGTGTTTCATATACTGTTCTGCTGTACTTTTAACAAAATCTAGTTGTTTTTTACTAACTAATTTTGAATAACAGCATGCACCCATAAATAAAATGAACAAAAATTATCAAATGCATGATTTGTATTAATGAGCGGATAAATATAGGTTATTTTTTTAGATTTGTGGTTTTTTTTAAATATTTTACATCTCCAAAATATATCTTTCATCAGAACCAGGAAACACTAGTTTCCACTTTGTATTAGGGGTGTATATAGCTCTTTCACTGCTCTTATATCTCGGATACATAGACAAACCCATGCTTTTCAGAGAGGACATGTACATCGGAACAATGCTGACTTCGTTGCCTTTAACATGTTGAAGAGCTAGACACTCTTTCTTGAATGTTTCCGAGAAAGATAACAACATGTCAACCCAGAAGATCTTATGATATACGGAGTACATTGCAGGGATCTGATATGACTTCAGTCTAGGAACTCCTTGCGACTTACATATGTCTTCCAAATTTTCTAGTATACTACTACCGTCATGTGTTAGGCGCCATCCCAAGAATAACCGAGTTATTCCCTCATTAGGAGCCTTTGTCTTGTTGACTTCATGTAGAATTCTTTCGTAAAACACAATGATGTGACCAGGAGGAACCTCGACTCGTTTCTTATTTATTGAGTATCCATCCGTTATTTTTTCTTTACCGAACCCAGAGTGCTTAGAGACTCCTTTATGGGTTCCCGGGATACACGAGAAGAAATTGCTAGTAGCGTCTAGGTTTATCCATCCACCAAACACATCATCTGTGTCATCTGCCTTGGGAGCTTCGTCCCTGTTCCATGTTTCACTCGCTATCACTTTTCCATTTGTCCGGAACATCATCCTGTCCATCACCTGTTCAAGCTTCCGGCCATTTGCTAGTCGTTTTAAAACAGGTACAACAGACCACATCACCCATTGTCTAAGCTTTCTTACAAAGGGGTTGTGGAACGATCCTGGATTCCCCAATGCTGAGAAGCCGCCAAGGACATATATGTCGTCTTTGGGAGAATGAAATTCGGGGAACGTGCGACATGTTTGCACGAACTCATCACGTAGCTCTATGCGTAATTCATTCGTCATCCATTTGGGATTGATGACTAGAAATCCTTCATTTATAAGTTTATTGGATTTGTTCATTTGCAATGAGTTAGCTTTGTTTGTAGATAGAGTAACATTGTAAAGTGTAAAAACATCATTTTTCATTATCAATTTTTTTACTAATTGCCTGTCTGTTTGTCTGGTGGCCACGTGTACTTGGTACTGTTAATATGATAAAAAGTGAAATAAGAGTATGTCAAGTTCAAATACTTAGAATAACAATATGATCAAAACTAGTTGGCTGATTGATACGGGAGACAGTGTTACTGTTTTTGCGTCTAAACTAGCAAGATGTATTGGGATGCACAAATATGTAGACCAAAACGATATGATAGATGAATATAATTCTTTGAGGAAAAGCGAAGCCTACAAGACGTTTCAAGAAGAAAACACAGAGAAAATAAAGAACATGGATATAGATGATCAGATGTACATAAACGATATTATCGGTAAAGAGTATGATAATGTTGAAATCCTTAACAATGTGCTTGACAGTCTAATAGACAAGTATAAGGATACGGACTTATTGAACCATATCAAGAGCGAATTATATAAAAAACAGGGTATAAAGGAAGAAGAAAACATTCGACAACACGTTGCAACAAAAAACGACATAAGGATCCACAAAAATGACGAATTCATATCACACCATTTGTTCACAATTAACAATGTTGACATTCGCTTAGGCGGGAGACACGATGGTTTATCTAGCGATGGAAGTATAATTGAAATCAAAAACAGGATAAACCGTTTTTTAGGCGTACCATTGTACGAACTAGTACAGGTCCATGCATATATGATCATATTTGGTGCTAAACAATCTATCCATGTAGAAAATTACATGGGTGAAACTAGAGAAACTATCATCCCTTTCGATACAGAGTTTTGGAACAACGTACAATCATCACTGTTTGATCTTTTCAACAAACTAATGATTGGTATATAAATAACAAATTACAAAGAGAACAAGTATTTTTTTTATGTTACGAGCTACTGTCACCTTCGGACATAAGTGGAGGCCGAGCTATTTCTTACTTGGAGTGAATAAACACACCACTCGGGACTAGTGAATCCGCGAACTGTCACCTTAGGACATAAGTGGAGGCCGAGATATTTCTTACTTGAAGTGGATAAACACACCACTCGGGACTAGTGAATCCGCGAACTGTCACCTTCGGATATAAGTGGAGGCCGAGCTATTTCTTATTTGCTGTGGATAAACACACCACTCGGAACTAGTGAATCCGCGAACTGTCACCTTAGGACATAAGTGGAGGCCGAGATATTTCTTACTAGGAGTGGATAAACACACCACTCGGGACTAGTGAATCCGCGAACTGTCACCTTAGGACATAAGTGGAGGCCGAGATATTTCTTACTAGGAGTGGATAAACACACCATTCGGGACTAGTGAATCCGCGAACTGTCACCTTCGGACATAAGTGGAGGCCGAGATATTTCTTACCAGGAGTGGATAAACACGCCATTCGGGACTAGTGAATACGCGAACTGTCACCTTCGGACATAAGTGGAGGCCGAGCTATTTCTTACTAGGAGTGGATAAACACACCATTCGGGACTAGTGAATCCGCGAACTGTCACCTTCGGACATAAGTGGAGACCGAGCTATTTCTTACTTGGAGTGGATAAACACACCATTCGGGACTAGTGAATACGCGAACTGTCACCTTCGGACATAAGTGGAGGCCGAGCTATTTCTTACTTGGAGTGGATAAACACACCATTCGGGACTAGTGAATCCGCGAACTGTCACCTTCGGACATAAGTGGAGGCCGAGCTATTTCTTACTTGGAGTGGATAAACACACCATTCGGGACTAGTGAATCCGCGAACTGTCACCTTCGGACATAAGTGGAGGCCGAGCTATTTCTTACTAGGAGTGGATAAACACGCCATTCGGGACTAGTGAATACGCGAACTGTCACCTTGGACATAAGTGGAGGCCGAGCTATTTCTTACTTGGAGTGGATAAACACACCATTCGGGACTAGTGAATCCGCGAACTGTCACCTTCGGACATAAGTGGAGGCCGAGCTATTTCTTACTAGGAGTGGATAAACACACCATTCGGGACTAGTGAATCCGCGAACTGTCACCTTCGGACATAAGTGGAGACCGAGCTATTTCTTACTTGGAGTGGATAAACACACCATTCGGGACTAGTGAATCCGCGAACTGTCACCTTCGGAAATAAGTGGAGGCCGAGCTATTTCTTACTAGGAGTGGATAAACACACCATTCGGGACTAGTGAATCCGCGAACTGTCACCTTCGGACATAAGTGGAGGCCGAGCTATTTCTTACTAGGAGTGGATAAACACACCATTCGGGACTAGTGAATCCGCGAACTGTCACCTTCGGACATAAGTGGAGGCCGAGCTATTTCTTACTTGGAGTGGATAAACACACCATTCGGGACTAGTGAATCCGCGAACTGTCACCTTCGGACATAAGTGGAGGCCGAGCTATTTCTTACTAGGAGTGGATAAACACACCATTCGGGACTAGTGAATCCGCGAACTGTCACCTTCGGACCGAAGTGGAGACCAATATAGTAGAGGAAAGGGAAGGAGACAATTATGCAAGGGGGGATGAATAGCATTACACAGTCCTGTTAAGAGGAATCTCGAAGCATATCAAGAATACGCAGATTACCATGTCTATCAAAGTGGATAGACCCACTTGACACGGCAGGTCGAACAAGATCCTTCCTTGTGTCGGGCCAATGCTATATTGTACCACTTGAAGTGACACTCCCTGCACTCGAAATGAGGCACTTTAGATCCACAAGGGATGCGAATAAGAGGGGAATGCTTATGATAGCATACAGGGCACTCTCCGATGCGATGGTACGGAGGAGGCAATGGGGCGAGCTTGAAGTGTGTTGTATCAAGCTTGTAAATAGTAGATATGAAAGCTACATCATTGCCATCGACCTCCACATTGTTGTTGGCCAAACCTCGAATGAAAGCATACCATCCATTCCATGCGATCAATTCGTTGGAAGCAGGGGGGAAAGCATATTTGTGAAGCCCATGCCATTTAGCACCATCGTGCACATAGATTCTTCGATTGTTCGCTATGATAACTTTCATTGCGAACGGTAAGTGGACTCACGTCGAAAACAATGTATCCACCAGTACGATAAGAGTATATAAGCCAATGAACAAACCGATCCAACCAACTCTCAGCCGTCGGAAAATCGACATCCCTCGTCCCGTATATCACCCCCTCCCGCTCATTATTCACTATCTTTGTTCTCTATCTTTGCGCTCTTGCCACCTCTTCCCTCACATCATCCCATTACACTACATCCTTCCTTCCTTTACACATCCTTCCTTCCTTTACGCGCAATTCCCTTACGCATCATTCCCCGACACCCCCCTATTGGATATTGGCTATTGGATATTGGATATTGGATTTCACCCACGGCCCCACTTTGCATCCCCCCTAGGACTATTCGAGGTGAGACACTCCGCGAGTTGATAGATTCCTTTATCCCCCTCCCCAAGTGTTTATCTTGCACCATGCTTCATGTTAGAGACTCTTCGTGATTGGATTTCTGGACACTCCGCGAGTTGATAGATTCCTTTCATCCCCTTCCCCACTTGTTTACCTTGCACCATGCTTCATGTTCGAGACTCTTCGTGATTGGATTTCTGGACACTCCGCGAGTTGATAGATTCTTTTATCCCCTTCCCCTAGTGTTTATCTTGCACCATGCTTCATGTTAGAGACTCTTCGTGATTGGATTTCTGGACACTCCGCGAGTTGATAGATTCCTTTCATCCCCTTCCCCAAGTGTTTATCTTGCACCATGCTTCATGTTAGAGACTCTTCGTGATTGGATTTCTGGACACTCCGCGAGTTGATAGATTCCTTTCATCCCCTTCCCCACTTGTTTACCTTGCACCATGCTTCATGTTTGAGACTCTTCGTGATTGGATTTCTGGACACTCCGCGAGTTGATAGATTCCTTTCATCCCCTTCCCCACTTGTTTACCTTGCACCATGCTTCATGTTCGAGACTCTTCGTGATTGGATTTCTGGACACTCCGCGAGTTGATAGATTCCTTTCATCCCCCTTCCCCACTTGTTTACCTTGCACCATGCTTCATGTTAGAGACTCTTCGTGATTGGATTTCTGGACACTCCGCGAGTTGATAGATTCCTTTCATCCCCTTCCCCACTTGTTTACCTTGCACCATGCTTCATGTTCGAGACTCTTCGTGATAGGATTTCTGGACACTCCGCGAGTTGATAGATTCCTTTCATCCCCTTCCCCAAGTGTTTATCTTGCACCATGCTTCATGTTAGAGACTCTTCGTGATTGGATTTATGGACACTCCGCGAGTTGATAGATTCCTTTCACCCCCCTTCCCCAAGTGTTTATCTTGCACCATGCTTCATGTTCGAGACTCTTCGTGATTGGATTTCTGGACACTCCGCGAGTTGATAGATTCCTTTCATCCCCTTCCCCAAGTGTTTATCTTGCACCATGCTTCATTCCCCATGTGTTTATCTTGCACCATGCTTCATTCCCCATGTGTTTATCTTGCACCATGCTTCATTCCCCATGTGTTTATCTTGCACCATGCTTCATTCCCCATGTGTTTATCTTGCACCATGCTTCATTCCCCATGTGTTTATCTTGCACCATGCTTCATTCCCCAAGTGTTTATCTTGCACCATGCTTCATTCCCCAAGTGTTTATCTTGCACCATGCTTCATTCCCCAAGTGTTTATCTAGCACCATGCTTCATTCCCCTAGTGTTTATCTAGCACCATGTTCGAGGCTCTTAGTGATTGGATTTCTGGACACTCCGCGAGTTGATAGATTCCTTTCATCCCCTTCCCCAAGTGTTTATCTTGTACCATGCTTCATGTTCGAGAATCTTCGTGATTGGATTTCTGGACTGGACACTCCACGAGTTGATAGATTCCTTTCACCCCCTTCACCACTTGTAAACAATCAAGTCTATTTCCCCAATCATTTGGTTACCTTATACCATTTCATTCGAACATCCGCAGATATCTCCCCCCCCCCCGCCTCCTCCAGATTCATCCGTCTAGGTCTAATGGAACATAGTGAGGTGAGACGATTAATTGTATTTGATAATTCATTTTACCATCATTACGAGTAGCTACTTCTAGGCATACAAATAAACCGATATTGAATAGAAATCATACAAACGAGGTACAAATCAGAAAACCAAAAAGTATTTGAGTGTATCAAAAATCATATAGCTTTGTAATTACATTGTTATGTCCTTTCAGCCATTAATGCATTGCTAGGAAGTCACAAGTATCATCAATATTAAACATGGTATATTATTGGCATACAAATAAACCTATTTTGAATAGAAATCATACAAACGAGGTACAAATCAGAAAACCAAAAAGTATTTGAGTGTATCAAAAATCATATAGCTTTGTAATTACATTGTTATGTCCTTTCAGCCATTAATGCATTGCTAGAAAGTCACAAGTATCATCAATACTAAACATGGTATATTATTGGCATACAAATAAACCTATTTTGAATAGAAATCATACAAACGAGGTACAAATCAGAAAACCAAAAAGTATTTGAGTGTATCAAAAATCATATAGCTTTGTAATTACATTGTTATGTCCTTTCAGCCATTAATGCATTGCTAGGAAGTCACAAGTATCATCAATATTAAACATGGTATATTATTGGCATACAAATAAACCTATTTTGAATAGAAATCATACAAACGAGGTACAAATCAGAAAACCAAAAAGTATTTGAGTGTATCAAAAATCATATAGCTTTGTAATTACATTGTTATGTCCTTTCAGCCATTAATGCATTGCTAGAAAGTCACAAGTATCATCAATACTAAACATGGTATATTATTGGCATACAAATAAACCTATTTTGAATAGAAATCATACAAACGAGGTACAAATCAGAAAACCAAAAAGTATTTGAGTGTATCAAAAATCATATAGCTTTGTAATTACATTGTTATGTCCTTTCAGCCATTAATGCATTGCTAGGAAGTCACAAGTATCATCAATACTAAACATGGTATATTATTGGCATACAAATAAACCTATTTTGAATAGAAATCATACAAACGAGGTACAAATCAGAAAACCAAAAAGTATTTGAGTGTATCAAAAATCATATAGCTTTGTAATTACATTGTTATGTCCTTTCAGCCATTAATGCATTGCTAGAAAGTCACAAGTATCATCAATACTAAACATGGTATATTATTGGCATACAAATAAACCTATTTTGAATAGAAATCATACAAACGAGGTACAAATCAGAAAACCAAAAAGCTATTTGAGTGTATCAAAAATCATATAGCTTTGTAATTACATTGTTATGTCCTTTCAGCCATTAATGCATTGCTAGAAAGTCACAAGTATCATCAATACTAAACATGGTATATTATTGGCATACAAATAAACCTATTTTGAATAGAAATCATACAAACGAGGTACAAATCAGAAAACCAAAAAGTATTTGAGTGTATCAAAAATCATATAGCTTTGTAATTACATTGTTATGTCCTTTCAGCCATTAATGCATTGCTAGGAAGTCACAAGTATCATCAATACTAAACATGGTATATTATTGGCATACAAATAAACCTATTTAGAATAGAAATCATACAAACGAGGTACAAATCATAAAACCAAAAAGTATTTGAGTGTATCAAAAATCATATAGCTTTGTAATTACATTGTTATGTCCTTTCAGCCATTAATGCATTGCTAGGAAGTCACAAGTATCATCAATTGGCATACAAATAAACCGATATTGAATAGAAATCATACAAACGAGGTACAAATCAGAAAACCAAAAAGTATTAGAGTGTATCAAAAATCATATAGCTTTGTAATTACATTGTTATGTCCTTTCAGCCATTAATGCATTGCTAGGAAGTCACAAGTTTCATCAATACTAAACATGGTATATTATTGGCATACAAATAAACCGATATTGAATAGAAATCATACAAACGAGGTACAAATTAGAAAACCAAAAAGTATTTGAGTGTATCAAAAATCATATAGCTTTGTAATTACATTGTTATGTCCTTTCAGCCATTAATGCATTGCTAGGAAGTCACAAGTATCATCAATACTAAACATGGTATATTATTGGCATACAAATAAACCGATATTGAATAGAAATCATACAAACGAGGTACAAATCCCCCCCCCTTCATTTCAAATGCAGAAAACTATCAAAGATGAAATTATTGAGGGAGCACTTGATAGTGTACGAGGATCATTGAGGAGTGTCATTGACGGCCAGCATTTATCAACACAACTCAAGCCATTGTGTGTGTTGATAAATGCACAATGTATTGGTCATACAGATCAATACATAAAAAAAGCTGTTCGCTTGCTCATAATGACAATGGGTGACTATGTCCTTAACGCTGATGAGTCTGCTTTCCTCGCCAGCGTTAATATGCGACTCGATTCTTTATTCTCTCCAGCCGCCTCTGCTGCTGGGGTAGACGATGGTCCTCCCTTGCTAGCCGCCTCTGCTGTTGGGGTAGACGATGGTCCTCCCTCGCCAGCCGCCTCTGCTGTTGGGGTAGGCGATGGCCCTCCCTCGCCCGCCGCCTCTGTTGTTGTGGTCGCCAATGCTGCTCCCTCTCCCATCGCCACTGCTTTTGAGGTAGAAGATGGTCCTCCCTCTCCCATCGCCACTGCGTTTGAGGTCGCCAATGCTGCTCCCTCTCCCATCGCCACTACTTTTGAGGTCGCCAATGCTGCTCCCTCTCCCATCGCCACTGCTTTTGAGGTAGAAGATGGTCCTCCCTCTCCCATCGCCACTGCTTTTGAGGTCGCCAATGCTGCTCCCTCTCCCGTCACCACTGCTGTTGGAGTATACGATGGTCCTCCCTCTCCCGTCACCACTGCTGTTGGGGTAGACAATGGCCTTCCCTCTCCCGTCACCACTGCTGTAGGGGTAGACAATGGCCTTCCCTCTCCCGTCACCACTGCTGTTGGGGTAGACAATGGCCTTCCCTCTCCCGTCACCACTGCTGTTGGGGTAGACAATGGTCCTCCCTCTCCCGTCACCACTGTTGTTGGGGTAGACAATGGTCCTCCCTCTCCCGTCACCACTGTTGTTGGGGTAGACAATGGTCCTCCCTCTCCCGTCACCACTGTTGTTGGGGTAGACAATGGTCCTCCCTCTCCCGTCACCACTGTTGTTGGGGTAGACAATGGTCCTCCCTCTCCCGTCACCACTGTTGTTGGGGTAGACAATGGTCCTCCCTCTCCCGTCACCACTGTTGTTGGGGTAGATATTGGCCTTCCCTATCCCGTCACCACTGCTGTTGGGGTAGACAATGGTCTTCCCTCTCCCGTCACCACTGTTGTTGGGGTAGATATTGGCCTTCCCTATCCCGTCACCACTGCTGTAGGGGTAGACAATGGTCTTCCCTCTCCCGTCACCACTGCTGTAGGGGTAGACAATGGTCTTCCCTCTCCCGTAGCCACTGCTGTAGGGGTAGACAATAGTCCTCCCTCTCCCGTCACCACTACTGTTGGGGTAGACAATGGTCTTCCCTCTCCCGTCACCACTTCTCCCGTCACTAATAGTGGAAGGTTAGCCAGAAGGTTCCGCATGCGTGTTACAAATGCCCCAGAGCGTGTAACACGTAACCGACCTAGTGAGAACGAAGCTGGGTGTAGTGGCACCATGTGTGATAAGAAGAGAAAGACTGGGCCTGCCCAAATGAAGACGCTCAATGCATGTTCATTGAAAAAAATATTTGGCAGTGAGTACGACAACGCTGAGGTGAACGGGACGCCCGCTAAGAGATTGTTTGGCTCAAAAGGTTATATGGACACATTGTCGGATAAACGGATCGCTGTCCTTCGCGGTAGCTGCGCCATTCAGAAGAAGATGAACAAGGAGAAGAGAAAAGATGGTGAGGTAGCTGAGGTAGAAGAGATGGATGGTGGAGGTGTAGGTGAGGAGGTAGATGCTGGTGAGATTATTCACATACAGTCTGGTGAGGAGTCAGAAGAGATGGATGGTGGAGGTGTAGGTGAGGAGGTAGAGGCTGGTGAGATTGCACACATGCAGTATGGTGAGGAGGCAGAAGAGATGGATGGTGGAGGTGTAGGTGAGGAGGTAGAGGCTGGTGAGATTGCACACATGCAGTCTGGTGAGGAGGCAGAAGATATGGATGGTGGAGGTGTAGGTGAGGAGGTAGAGGCTGGTGAGATTGCACACATGCAGTCTGGTGAGGAGGTAGATGCTGGTGAGATTGCACACATGCAGTTTGGTGAGGAGGTAGAAGAGATGGATGGTGTAGGTGTAGGTGAGGAGGTAGAGGCTGGTGAGATTGCACACATGCAGTCTGGTGAGGAGGCAGAAGAGATGGATGGTGGAGGTGTAAGTGAGGAGGTAGAGGCTGGTGAGATTGCACACATGCAGTCTGGTTAGGAGGCAGAAGAGATGGATGGTGGAGGTGTAGGTGAGGAGGTAGAGGCTGGTGAGATTGCACACATGCAGTCTGGTGAGGAGGCAGAAGAGATGGATGGTGGAGGTGTAGGTGAGGAGGTAGAGGCTGGTGAGATTTCACACATGCAGTATGGTGAGGAGGCAGAAGAGATGGATGGTGGAGGTGTAGGTGAGGAGGTAGAGGCTGGTGAGATTGCACACATGCAGTCTGGTGAGGAGGCAGAAGAGATGGATGGTGGAGGTGTAGGTGAGGAGGTAGAGGCTGGTGAGATTGCACACATGCAGTATGGTGAGGAGGCAGAAGAGATGGATGGTGGAGGTGTAGGTGAGGAGGTAGATGCTGATGAGATTGCACACATGCAGTATGGTGAGGAGGCAGAAGAGATGGATGATGGAGGTGTTCGTCATGGTGATATCGATGATGTGGATGATTTGTTACTTAGCCTAAGTTATTCTGATGACGATTGGGAGGAGAGATTGAACTCTATGTTTGATTTGTAGACAAGACCAATGTAGTTGTGTTTATGTTGAGCGTGAAAGTTAAGTATCTTATCATCGGGAACGCATTATCATTGGACATCAATCTTTTATGTGCTTCGCTACCGTTTACGTGTCGCATTATTACCATTTTATACGCTATGATCCATATAAAGCCCGCCCGCAGAAGACGAGTAGCTTGCAGTCAACAAGTCTTTGTGATCAGAAAAGAGGTGGTTGACGAGTCTGACAACTTATATTTGCGTGACGATACGTTCATAGGGCGTATGAGGAATGATCCATGTGTGTATGATGGAGTTCCTCCGATACTTATATTTGCGTGACGATATGTTCATATATTATATGATGAGTTCATATATTCCATGAGTTTCATATATTCCATGGAGTTCATATATTCCATGAGTTTCATATATTCCATGGAGTTCATATATTCCATTGCGTGACGATATGTTCATATATTATATGATGAGTTCATATATTCCATGAGTTTCATATATTCCATGGAGTTCATATATTCCATGAGTTTCATATATTCCATGGAGTTCATATATTCCATTGCGTGACGATATGTTCATATATTATATGATGGAGTTCATATATCATATGATGGAGCTCCTCCGATACTTATTTCATATGATGGAGTTCCTCCGATACTTATTTCATATGATGGAGTTCCTCCGATACTTATTTCATATGATGGAGTTCCTCCGATACTTATTTCATATGATGGAGTTCCTCCGATACTTATTTCATATGATGGAGTTCCTCCGATACTTATTTCTTATGATGGAGTTCATCCGATACTTATTTCATATGATGGAGTTCCTCCGATACTTATTTCTTATGATGGAGTTCATCCGATACTTATTTCTTATGATGGAGTTCCTCCGATACTTATATTTGCGTGACGATATGTTCATAGTGATCCGGTACCACCAATACATCTAAAGGCGTCAGACCGTTTGAGACAAAATACACACATCATCCTCAACAAATTGTTCGTTTACAAGTTATCAAAAAACCCTTTAAGTACCTAAACGTTGTTGATGGCTAACTCTGTCTAGAAAAAAGAAGTTTTTCTTCTTTTTTTGTTTTTTTGTTTTTTACAATGGCCCACCGATTACTAGTCGTTCAAGAAATCGGTGGCAAAGTCGTTAAGCTCTCTTTCAAACGTCTGTTTTGGCGGCGGTGTGATGACTGCATCGGTTGGTGTAACCGGGGCAGCGCTGTTGTTCTTCGCAAGCTTGATGACTCCGCTAGCACATGATGTGCAAGTGCCACAGCATGCCCAACAGCATCCGCAAAATGTGAATGGCAGAAACATCGCGGCCATGCATTGCACCATGCACACTGTTCCCAACCTTTCTTGACCCGGCTTGCTCTTCAAGTCATCGAACGCGCTTGCAACGCATGTGTCGTACTTGCCACAGCAGCCACCGCAGCACATGCAACACGGGATGCAACAGAGAGCATCAAGTGACAGCAGTGCGCAAGCATTGACAGTGCTGCAGCAAGTCAACTCGTCGGCAGTGACCATTATCTTCTCTGATGTTTGTAGTTGTTGTATTGTTTGTTACTAGTCGGCGGTTTTTTATTTGTGTTTCAATTTTTTTAGTTGGCGGAAAAAGCGACAAGGATATACTTTAAATAAATAATTTAAACCTCCTTAACTTAGAACGTAACATCATGTAACATTGTTCATTCTGCAGCGGCTGCTTCAGCCAACCTCTTCTTGTTATCGTTCCACGTCCTTATGCACTCGGCAAAGCGTTCTTTGGGGGTCATGCCATTGCTCCTGAGCTCAGCCATCTTCTCCCTTATCCACAAGTTGTAGACAGTAGGACCACGGGTATTGTATTGAGATGTGATGGAATCTCAGATGCAGCTACGCAAATACATGGGTTTCTGATAAAACCAATCCCATTTCTCTCACAGTTTTCTCATCTGTTTCAATATAATCATATGCAAAAAGATTGAATGTAAATTTCGTTCTTTTTATTCTGGGTAAAAATCCAGTAATTCTGAGTACTGTCAACAAATGTTCATCATAAAAGTATTTAGGTATGGGTTTAATTCTTAAATTGCAACGATGATTCATCAATTGTTTAGACCGGTCAACAAAATTATGAATATTCATCATATATCCTTGATTACTCAACAATTGTTCATCATTTATTTGTGTAAAAATAATTGTGTCAATCGCTCCATACGGTACCTCTCCCACTATTTCCTGACCCCATCCTCGGAGTCCACTTCTTAATTCTCCGCCATTATATCCTCTATCCCAATAAGACATAAAATATTGTAAAGTAATATAAACATCTTTCGCCATTTCTAGCGTTGGGAAATACAAACATTTCACAGTATTGTTCATTCTTTTACTAAAGTATATACCAAACAATACATACTGCTCTTGTGAAGATATTTTCTTTATGCCTAAAGTATCCATTATCCATTATTGATATTTACCTTTTATATGGGTAAATTACGATATATAGGTTGGCGGACACTTAAAAAAACAGGTGTAGACTACTCATGGATCATGTGTTACACAAGATGTCGGTGCTTATGAGTGACCCTGACTTCAGAAACACGATGGTTCTATCGTTTTACCCATGAGTGTAGATGTATTCCAACAACAACTATTCCTCCATATCCATATAGTATACCTCCTTGCTCTTGTAGAATTTTAATGAATATCCGACTTAATTCTTGGTCAGAAAGCGATATGCCATGTGAATACAAGTGTTGCAGGTATGCAAACTTTATAATCTCGTAGCTAACAAATTTGGATGGACCTTTCTCACAATATAAAGAAAAGAAAGAGTTGCTGATGTCGGTGTAGTGATCAGTGTTTTCATTGTAGGAAGACGTGGCACACCCCATCGAACGTATTCATTGGTTTATGTGTTTTTCTTTTTATATAGCTTTTGTAAAATGGAATCGTTTCCGTATTCATTTATTCCAAAATGTTTTCCTTTCTTGGTCATACTCGATAGTTGACTGATCCCATGTCCCAACTGTAAAATCCGTTAGTTTATCCCTTGGATAACATTCAGTTGGAGATTGTTTCACAGTTTTGTTTGAAGACTTGGTAACTGTCCATTCACTAATTACATTAATTGCCGCTATGCAAAACATTCTAACAAGTGGATGAATGAGTGTTGTCTCTAAGTCTTGTTCTTTTTGTAATGAAGAAGCCGAACAATTTATTACCCAATTAAAGGCATCCAAGTGTATACAGGGTTGCTCCATTAATGTCTTAGAGCTATACATGTCGTTTTTGAAGTTTCCACCGTCAATTGGTGAACCGCACACTTTCAAGTACATTGTCAAGTACAAGGATTTTGCAGCGATATTGAGAAAACACACCATATCTGAACATAACAGCATACCGCTTTAAAAACAATGCAAAAAAATGGAAACCCCAAACAGTAATATACAAGTATTATTAACTTACAATTATACAATGGGTAGCAAACTTGATAGGATTCGTGCAGATATTATATCGGCCATTAAATCTACACAAGCAGATATTAACGATGAACCACTGTCCCGCAATAGAGGCAAAGTTGCCTTTAATGTTGATTGTGATGTAATCAATAGTATGAATATCATTCAAATCAAATCATTGATACATTGCCCGGAAGTTAAAAGCGATCTAGGTGGTTATTGTAACAGTTTCATAGACAAAGCAAATAACATCATAAATTCAAATCTATGAAAATGGTGTTTTGCCTCACCATTTTGAAACGCAAATTACCCTATAGTTTTACACTTAAAAACGTTGCTGTATATAAACATACTAACATTATTTGTTTCGACAATGTCAACAGTGCAATCAAACGATAACAATGTGGAATTTATACGTGAACTTGTAGATAAGCATAAACATATTTTACTTCAAAAGTGTATAAAGCATACATTTACGGAGACTACGTGATTTGAAAATACACACACCATCCTCGTCTTTATTATGATTTGATTGGCTTTTGGCTATTAAATATATATTATATAATTATAATATATATGGCGCAAAATAAGAAAACAAATAATAAACCCAAGGCAAAACCTACTAGCCCAAAAGCAAAAACACCGGCCCCAGTCAATAGTTATTCAGCAGAAAGACGATTATGCGATACATGGCTTGAGAACAAGACTATTAATCCTGAAACAGGGCGCACTATCCAAAAAGATAAGGGAGTTTACAATAAATACGCAAAAATGTGCATTTCTTTCAAGGACCCTATTAAAAGCAAGGATAAAAGCAAGGATAAAAACAAGCAAGTAAGCGAAAAAGATATGTGTAGGCAATGGCTTTTGGATAGGAATACAAATCCTACAACTGGACGAAAAATAAAAACTGATGGACCGGTGTATACAAAAATTTCTAAACAATGCTTTGGAATTTAAATTCAAAATATAAAATGATATAAGGCGGTAATATATATATAGCTTAAATAGTTGTATACAGGATGGACAAAAAGACCGGATCGGAGCTTAGGGCGATGATGCTCGTTGATGCTATCGAAGCTGATGACGTGTTCTTCGAACTCTGCCGCCGGGTTGAGGTAACCGAGGCAGCCGAGGCAGCCGAGGCAGCCGAGGCATCTGCTGCTGTGCCTCCTCAGCCTGAACATCCGACGTACGTATCGGCAATTGTTGCTCGCACTCTCTTTTCATGCGCAGTTCAAGCTCGTTTTGGTATGCCGTTTTTGTAAAACCGTTGAATTTAAGCTACAGTCGGCGGAACAGTAAAATGAAACATCCAAAAAATAGAGATGCATGTGTATATCTATTGGTTTGTTGCGCGGTAGTAATGGTATATGTTTTCCTTAAGCCCCATCGTTTGTATTTAAAGAAATTATGTGTCAGACAATCATAATGCTAATGAAAAAGGTACATCCTGTTTTGATCAATTTGAAGCTGAATAAACTGGTGTCTTTGAAGCGGAGTTTGTCATCCTTGCATGATGCTGGTGTATATGAGTTATCTTCTGACAAACCCTGTTTCACGTTGTCTGATTTGAGACAACGAATACCCCGCCATCTGTGTAAGAAGAATACACAAATATCATTGAGTTATTTCTTACGCGACGTTGTATCTATTACAACTTCGTCATGTATTGCCTTATATTTTGATAGTTGGTACATATGGCCTGTATACTGGTTCCTACAGGGTTCTTTCTTTTGGGCATTGTTTAACATAGGCCATGACTGCGTGCATCATAGCTTCTCCAACAACCAATATGTTAATGACGTAGTTGGTCTGATATCTGATAGTTTTTTATTGGTTCCTTTCCATGGCTTTCGTGCTAGTCATAGAATCCACCATACATTCCACGCCCATCCTGAAAAGGATGAATCTTGGAAGCCCTTGCCTAGGGGTTGTAGTGGTTTATTGAACACCATTGGCACTGTTTTCCGTACAAAGCTCCCTTTTTCCCTTTTATCATTTCCCGTATATTTATGGTTCCCTGTATCTCACTTTGACCCTCGTAGTAAGTTCTTTGCTTTTACCGACAAGAGATTGGTAATGATCTCTAATGTGTGTATATTTATGTTCTTGTGTGTATTGTATCAAGCTATGACTGTGTTGGGTGTGTGTGCTGTTATGAACCTGTATTTCGCCCCTTATGTGATATTTTGTGCTTGGTTATCCGGTGTATCATACTTGCATCACCATGGTTCTGTTGATGGCGAGCCTTTGATACCCTGGTACAGGGGTTCTGAGTAAAGTTATTTACGTGGTAGTCTTTCTAGTGTTGATAGAGACTATGGTGTGTTCAATGAGCTCCATCATAACATAGGGACTCATGTTGTCCACCACATTGTTCCTGAAATACCTCATTATAATTTGGTAGAGGCAACCAAACACATCAAAGAGATATTGGGTTCGTACTACAGAATACCCGCCAAGTGTCAGGGTTGGTTCCCCTTTCACCTCATAAAACCCTTGGTACATAGTTTCGACAACGACCATACTGTTCCTTCTACCGGTGATGTTGTTTACTATGAGTGACTATTTAAACCTAGACTCATTTCCTGTAAGCCATTAATGCATTGCTATGAAGTTACACTAATCATAAAATCCAATGGTTTGTCGGGTTTGGATTGTATGTTGTCCCAAGTGATACCGATGTTCCTACTAATATAATACCAATCCCATGGTTTGTCTGGGTTATCTTGTATAATGTCCCACATTAGTCCTGTGTTCAAACTCAAGTTGTCCCAGTTCCATTTGTGTTCTCCACATTTGACACGTTTCAGAATGTGGTTGTTGTTTTCTGTTGAGATCACCGACTTCATAGTTTCCTCCATATTATGTCTTTGAATATGATTCTCAATAATTGATGAATCTTTCTATTTTTACATTGATGTATTATATGTTTTTTAAGTGTAATTCATGTCAATGGCCAATGTCATCAAGAGCGTGCTTTAAGTGGTGTCAAAGAAGAATAAGGAACAAAAAAACAAGAAGAAAACTTCTTTTTTAACATACGGATAACATGTAAAACATAAATATCAGGAATCCTATTAACTGTTCAACCCTTCTTCTTATATTGTAAATTTGCCATGGGGGGTTTGTTCAACACCATTGATGGTAACCCTATTACATCTTTATTTTGAGTGTATTTATATCTTTCTATTATATTTTCGAATTCATAATAATTTCCGTTACTTAATAAACCGCGCGCATCGTCAAAAACTACACATGAATTTGCTAGTGATCTTCTCGCATCTGATTGTAAAAGAGCATATATACATGAGATTCCTTTAAAATCAGTCGATTCTATCCCATTTCTCTCTACAATGATATGAATTTCACTGTAGCACAATGAAATAATAGGAAACATATGAGTACCATTCAAAAAGTATGTACAATTTCCCAGAGACAGAGTAATATTATTAAGTCTTTTTCCACCAATAGTTATTTGCATTTCAATCTGAGTTTCAGCTTCTTCTAAATAAAACCCAACCAATATGTCTCCGTGCCTTGGAACTGTATAGTATGTTTCATGTTGAAGGAGTGTAGAAATACAGTTTTTAGTAACAACAACTTCTTCATGGTTCAAGTCTTGTATTTCTCCGAAGTTTTTTTCTTGTACCTTATTCTCTATAATTTGTATAAGTATATACATAATTAAACTAGTATGAATCATTAACAACTATTTCTTTATGCTAAATCCATCACATTGTTATTACTATGTGATGCTAGAAGTGCTTAAAGGACTTGTTGAATCTATCTCAAGTGTGTGTTTTTCTGAGTAAGATTTGAAAAATGTAAGAAATATGATATCTTGGATTTATACACATGAACGTGTTTTATTGCGTATTTGCGTTGTTCTTCATATGATATGTTGTTTTCCAGAACTGAATGGATCCACGAAAGGGTTATAAAAACATTACCGTATCAAAGATGTAGATGTAAACCGGAACGTCATATCAATGTATTTCGCTGCTTATTTTAAACTCTAGAAAAATGATACTATACTCTCGTATAAGTCGTCGGCGTTGAACTTATTGAACTCACCGTGGAACCAAATGGGGAACATCTTTTTACAATCATAACTGACATCATTTAGCTCCCTAGTTATTTCAGACAATGTTTTGTTTCATGCTTAATATACTCCAGTCCCATGGTTTGTCTGGGTTAGCTTGAATGTTTTCCCACGTGATGTTGGGGTTTGCGCTAATGTAATACCAGTCCCATGGTTTGTCCGGGTTAGCTTGTACAATGTCCCATGTGATGTTTTGTTTATTGCTTATTTTACTCCAGGTCCATGGTTTGTCTGGGTTAGCATTGACAATGTCAAACGTGATATTGTGGTTCTCACTAATTGCGTACCAATTCCATGGTTTGTCTGGGTTAGCTTTGACAATGTCAAACGTGGTGTTGTGGTTCTGACTAATTGCGTACCAATTCCATGGTTTGTCTGGGTTAGCTTTGACAATGTCAAACGTGATATTTGTATTAATGCTCAATCCAAACCAGTCCCATGGTTTGTTCGGGTTATCTACTACGATATCCCATGTGATGTTAGGGTTTGTACTCAATGTGTTCCAGTCCCAATGTTTATCTGGGTTAGCTTGTACAATATCCCATGTGATATTTGGGTTTTTGCTTAATCTTTTCCAATCCCATGTTTTGTCTGGGTTGGCTTGAATGATTTTCCACGTGATGTTGGGGTTTCTGCTTAATATAAACCAATCCCATGTTTTGTCTGGGTTAGCTTGAATGATTTCCCATGTGATAATAGGGTTTCTGCTTAATATAAACCAGTTCCATGGTTTGTCTGGATAGGCTTGTACAATATCCCACGTTAAACATTTGTTCGAGCTCAACATGTTCCAGTTCCAATTGTGTTCAGCGCATTTGACGCGGTTCAATACGTGTCTGTGTATTACTGTTGAGATCACCGACTTCATAGTTATATGTCTGTCAATAATTCTAAAAGTTCATTGTTGTTCGTTGTTTGTACGCGTCGATTTTTTAATTATAAATTTTTTAATATTGTGCATGTTTTTTCCTTAAGTCCCAATTCAATGTCCCATAACTAGATCAATTCTTTTTATAATAACATACTAGGGTTTATGCTCAAGTAATACCAATTCCATGGTTTGTCCGGGTTATTATTTACAATATCCCATGTGATAATAGGGTTTCTGCTTATCCATGACCAATCCCACGGTTTGTCTGGTTGTAATTGTATAATCTCCCAAGTGATACTTGGGTTTCTGCTTAAATATCTCCAGTCCCATGGTTTGTCTGGGTTAGCTAATATAATACTCCAAGGAATGCCTGTTTTACCTTGTTTTGTGTCCCATGTGATGTTACGGATTGTGCTAATCCAGTCCCAATTCCATGGTTTGTCGGGGTTATCTTGTATAATGCCCCAGGTGATGTCGGGGTTTGTGCTCAGTAAAGACCAGTCCCATGATTTGTCTGGGTTACTTAAGATGATGTCCCTCGTGATACTGGGTTTTTTACTCAAGGTAAACCAATCCCATGGTTTGTCGGGTTTGGATTGTATGTTGTCCCAAGTGATACCGATGTTCCTACTAATATAATACCAATCCCATGGTTTGTCTGGGTTATCTTGTATAATGTCCCACGTTAGTCCTGTGTTCAAACTCAAGTTGTCCCAGTTCCATTTGTGTTCTCCACATTTGACACGTTTCAGAATGTGGTTGTTGTTTTCTGTTGAGATCACCGACTTCATAGTTTCCTCCATATTATGTCTTTGAATATGATTCTCAATAATTGATGAATCTTTCTATTTTTACATTGATGTATTATATGTTTTTTAAGTGTAATTCATGTCAATGGCCAATGTCATCAAGAGCGTGCTTTAAGTGGTGTCAAAGAAGAATAAGGAACAAAAAAACAAGAAGAAAACTTCTTTTTTAACATACGGATAACATGTAAAACATAAATATCAGGAATCCTATAAACTGTTCAACCCTTCTTCTTATATTGTAAATTTGCCATGGGGGGTTTGTTCAACACCATTGATGGTAACCCTATTACATCTTTATTTTGATTTTATTTGTATCTTTCTATTATATTTTCGAATTCATAATAATTTCCGTTACTTAATAAACCGCGCGCATCGTCAAAAACTACACATGAATTTGCTAGTGATCTTCTCGCATCTGATTGTAAAAGAGCATATATACATGAGATTCCTTTAAAATCAGTCGATTCTATCCCATTTCTCTCTACAATGATATGAATTTCACTGTAGCACAATGAAATAATAGGAAACATATGAGTACCATTCAAAAAGTATGTACAATTTCCCGGAGACAGAGTAATATTATTAAGTCTTTTTCCACCAATAGTTATTTGCATTTCAATCTGAGTTTCAGCTTCTTCTAAATAAAACCCAACCAATATGTCTCCGTGCCTTGGAACTGTATAGTATGTTTCATGTTGAAGGAGTGTAGAAATACAGTTTTTAGTAACAACAACTTCTTCATGGTTCAAGTCTTGTATTTCTCCGAAGTTTTTTTCTTGTACCTTATTCTCTATAATTTGTATAAGTATATACATAATTAAACTAGTATGCATCATTAACAACTATTTCTTTATGCTAAATCCATCACATTGTTATTACTATGTGATGCTAGAAGTGCTTAAATCTATCTCAAGTGTGTGTTTTTCTGAGTAAGATTTGAAAAATGTAAGAAATATGATATCTTGGATTTATACACATGAACGTGTTTTATTGCGTATTTGCGTTGTTCTTCATATGATATGTTGTTTTCCAGAACTGAACGGATCCACGAAAGGGTTATAAAAACATTACCGTATCAAAGATGTATATGTAAACTGGAACGTCATATCAATGTATTTCGCTGCTTATTTGTAACTCTAGAAAAATGATACTATACTCTCGTATAAGTCGTCGGCGTTGAACTTATTGAACTCACCGTGGAACCAAATGGGGAACATCTTTTTACAATCATAACTGACATCATTTAGCTCCCTAGTTATTTCAGACAATTTAGTGGTCTTTACATCCAAATCTAAAACGGGTGCCAGCTCAAGAACGTTTGCCATCTGCTCGCCAAGATCTTCGCCTAGATCATGTGAATACATATATCTGAATTGAGATATCATATATCTAACTTCTTCTTTCAAAAGTTTACCCTTTGAGTTTATATAACTCAATAGCTTCGCGTAAACCCATAGCTTCTCCCATTTCAAACGTACATTCCTGTCAGACACAGGAATGTTTGGAATGATGTTATGAGTACTTATATCATACGTGTATTTTCTATTGAATTCCCACACCTCTCTGGTGATCATCCTATACACCATGGGTTTGAGCTGATTAAAAAAAAACGCATGTTTTTTATCAATTAGAGTATATAAACTGCCTATTGTTATTTGAGGCCCATATGAAATCCCCACTAAACTGTCGATGTTGCCAGACGGTGAATGCCTCAGTGAACCTTTATTCAACGCGGCTGTCAAACTCTTGTTTATTCCACTCACCTTGGCTAGACCAGTATGAGACCCATCTATTGTCCTGTTCATGATTTCCTGGATAATATCATCGGATAACTGGGGCATAGGACATGCAGATGATGTTGATTTGCGCCTACTTGCTGACCCTTTCTTACCGGACATTTTACATACATATACAAAATAAATTAAGGGTAGAACAGTTACTCGGTTTCCTGTTATTTCTTTTTAAATACTAATATATTTAATAAACAAATGATTTAAAAGTTAACCGTGTTAATATGTTAACAAGCAAACAAATGTAAGATAGTATGTTAGAAAAGAAGTTACATTGTTTACAAATGGAAAACTATTCATCATGTATTGGAACATTGTATTTTTACAATGATATCGATAACCAAGATATTTCCAAAGGAAACAAATGAATTGAAGTTTTACATGCTGAATACATAATGTGATTCTAAAACATATTAAATGATAAGATTTTTATCGTAATCTTATCATTACCCGTCTTCGCCTGAGGCGGTAACAGAACCGGTTTTCCTAATAATAATTCTACGACCCTTCAGAATTATTAGAGAATATAATGGAATAACAGGGTTTTCAGAGCGGCTTTTATGACAATAAAAAGAAGTGTTTCTTTTTCTTTTTTGTTTTATGTTTTTTTCTCCTCCGGTCTACCGCGGTCCCAATGTGTTCATTCGCGACCCTTACAATCATTGAGCAATGCCACCAACCGGGGGATCGTGATGCGGAGGCGACAGTTCCTTCTGTGCTCACGGTACTTGCGGTACGTGCTCTGGATCTTGCGCGCAGAGATCCACGCTCGCAACCACTGGGATGCCATATTCTGTACAAAGTCCCACTCCTGATTGGCCAGTCTATCGCGCGCCATGCAATCGATCATCTGGTCATCCACTTCTAGGAACAGGTTGTTTGTAATCGTACGTGTGAGGGCGATGTAATCTCCGGAAGGGTTATACGGGAAGGCGGCAAGCAAGCCAAGAAGCATGCCTTGGAAGCGGGGATCGCATACATTATCGTCTGCCTCCGGAGAGACGGATGAATATATATTATTGATAAACAGTTTGGCTTGGTTGCCATCAGTGAAGTCGTTGGCAGTCATTCCCCCATGGGCAACCGCCACCTGATGGTTTTCGTCGTCCCACGATTGAACGGCGAGCTTTGCAAGTACCTCCCAAGCGCGCAGAATGCGCGGAAGGTAACCTCTTACGCAATCGCACGCAACCGCATCGATTGACTCCATTGTTATGATTTCTGGAATTGAAGATGTTAGTTGTCGGTCCCTTTTATGACCATTTCAATTTTTTTTCACAGTCAGTATTTTACGCGACAGGCCTTTATTTACATCCGATTTTGGTGGCAGATGCAGATGACAGTCAGAGTACATTGTTTAATATTTAATTCAGCTACATTATTTTTCTTGTCAAAAGTTGCCATGTGATTTATCAAAGATTTGAATCTATTGCAACAACGCAAAGCCTGTTCTTTAACCTTTCTTTCTACGCACCCATCGCTAAGCTTAAAGAAATCCGATGTCTTGTAATTAGAATGTCTCCCAATAAACTCCAATATGAACTATGTGCGCAAAGCATATTGGGAAACTTGGACACTGTCGATTCATTATTCCATGCGGGTGCTGAACCATTCGACCGTGTTGGAGGCTGTGGTGCATTATGTTACGCAGCATTCCACGACCACCAGAACATAGTTCTAAAGATTGTATGTTTTTGGTCTTCGTATACAACGGACCTGACAATCTACCAAGAGCCAGATGTTGCAGAAATGATTGATCTTGCATTATTCCTAGCTCAGATGAAAAAGAACCAATTCATAGCTAATTATTTGAAAGATATTCACACACATATTTGTAAATCTCAAAAATTCTGTACCCAGAAGAAACTAAATTTTGAACTTGTGCTTCAATGCGGACTAGGAGACATAATGGCAGTTAAACGGTTGCTCAATGATGGTGCGGATCCATGTTATCAACATGGTATTCCATTGATGTTTGCCATATCAAATAGGCATGATTGCGTTGTAAGTTGTTTGATGAAACATGATGCATACCATGCTAACCAATCGATCTTCGAAATGGCATTGCATTTGGCAAACCGTTTGCATAATGAGAGACTATGTTTTTACATCGAAAACATCATTAAGAATCAATAAGAATTAATAAGAATCAATAAGAATCAATAAGAATCAATAATAACTTTTTAAATTACCCCTTAAGCCCCTTGTATTCAGTTGAGAGTAGACTTCGTTAAAATCAGAAATCAACTGTCGTTCATTCAACAAGTGTGTTGTATTCATTTAAGAGTCTCCGTTGGCATATGGGATGTTTTGGGTCTGTGTTGATGTGTTTCCATACTTTCTGAATAGCTGCTGCTGCTCTACACCTTCTTACTATATTGTTAATATCTTGGACTGATATTAATATGCTCGGGTTCGTACTTAATTGAACCCAGTCCCACGGTTTGTATGGATTACGTTGCACAATGTCCCATGTTATGTTAGGGTTTTTGCTCAACCCTTCCCAATTCCATGTTTTACCTAGGTTATCTTGTATAATATCCCACGTTATGTTTGAGTTTTTGCTCAACCTATTCCAGTTCCACGGTTTGTCTGGGTTATTTTTGACAATGTCCCACGTGATGTACATGTTTTCATTCAGCCTAACCCAGTCCCATGGTTTGTCTGGGTTATCTTTGACAATGTCCCATGTGATGTTTTGATTGATGCTCAATCCAATCCAGTTCCATGGTCGTTCGGGGTTTGCTTGTACGATGTCCCAAGTTACGTTTGGATTTGTGCTTAAACTGTACCAGTTCCATGGTTTGTCTGGGTTGGCTTGTACAATATCCCATGTAATGTTTTTGTTCATACTCAATCCAATCCAACTCCATGGTTTGTCTGGGTTGTATTGTACAATGTTCCACGTGATGTTTGGGTTTTCGCCCAACATAGTCCAGTCCCACTGTTTGTCTGGGTTATTATGAATAATGTCCCATGTGATGTTTATATTTTTGCTAATCCAATACCAGACCCATGGTTTATCTATTTTATCCTGTATGATGTCCCACGTGATGTTGCGGTTTATACTCAACATAAACCAGTCCCACGGTTTGTCCGGGTTGTCTTGTATAATGTCCCGTGTGATGTTGTGAATCCAGCTAATTGAATTCCAGTTCCACGGTTTGTCTGGGTTATTTTGTATAATGTCCCATGTGATGCTGGGATTCCCACTGATTACAGACCAGTTCCACTGTTTGTCTGGGTTGTCTTGTATAATGTCCCATGTTAAACCTTTGTTCGAACTCAAGCTGTCCCAGTCCCATTTGTCTTCTCCGCATTTGACTCTGTTCAATACATGTTTTCTGATTTCTGTTGAGATGACCGACTTCATAGTTTTTTATCTATTTTGTATATGTTTGCTAATACTTGCAATGAATTACATTCTATTTTTTTAACTGTTTTCTGGATCTTTATATTCCGGTTCAAAACATGTTTTTGTTCATTGTCGATTTAAAAATAAGTTTAAGGATAAAATGCATTTTTGCGAATGAAGAGTAGCTATGAATATTTCCAAATACCATCTGACTGAAATGATAATTCGGTTAGCCCAAGACGCAAAGGCATTAGATAGTACTGATTGGACAGACTGGTGTGGGGGGGGTATTTCCAAAGTGTTCAAACATAAAATGCCTCCCGAGTCTTTGATTGAGTCTCTTGCAAAACTAGAGATACCAGAAATTGAACCGTTTTTAAAATCCCAAATAGAAGCCGCTAAAAGGAAATCCAAACAGGATGAAGCAGTCAAAGAAAGATACGATCGATGGCTACGTCGGCGTGATTCAGGAAACCAGTTAGCTCACCAAGAAAGATTGAATAGGATAATTAGTGAACGCGAAAAGGCTCGCGAAAAGACACGTTGTGAAAGCGACATACATGTACAACAACTTTCCCTACATTGGGGAAAAAAGATAGATTGTCTTGTTGACGAACGTGATAAATTAATAAAATATTTACATAACACTACATGTATGTATTTCAATGATGTCGCGGTAAACGAATAACTTCATCGTTCGTCGTTCATTCAACAAGTCCATTGTATTCACGTAATAGTCTCCGTCTGCATATTGGGTTGTTTGGGTTTGTGTTGGATTGTTTCCATGTTTTCTGAATAGATTTTGCTGCTGTATGTCTTATTATTATGTTGTAAACGTCTGTGTCAGAAAGTAACATGCTCGGGTTTATGCTTAAATTACCCCAGTCCCATGTTTTGTCAATGTTATTTTCTACAATATTCCATGTGATGTTGGGATTTATACTTAATCCATTCCAGTACCATGGTTTATCTGGGTTACTCAATACAATATCCCAAGTGATGTTTGGGTTTGTACTGATATAATACCAATTCCATGGTTTGTCTGTATTCTCTTGTATACTGTCCCAGGTGATGTTGCGATTCCCACTGATTAAATTCCAGTTCCACGGTTTGTCTGGGTTGTCTTGTATAATGTCCCATGTTAAACCTTTGTTCGAACTCAATTTGTCCCAGTCCCACGGTTTGTCTTGATTGTTTTGTACCATGTCAAATGTGATATTAGGGTTCATGCTTAAGAAATACCAGTCCCATGGTTTGTTTGAGTTTTCTCGTACAATGTCCCATGTGATGTTTTTGTTCATGCTTAAGAAATACCAGTCCCATGGTTTGTTTGAGTTTTCTCGTACAATGTCCCATGTGATGTTGGGGTTCCCACTTAATCCTTCAAAACTCCATGGTATGTCTGGGTTGTCTTGTACGATGTCCCATGTGATGTTTGGGCCACTACTGATAGCATACCAGTTCCATTGTTTCCCTGGGTTAGCTTGAATAATATCCCATGTAACGATTGGGTTCATGCTTAAGAAATACCAGCCCCACGGTTTGTCCGGATTGGCTTGAACAATTTCCCAAGTTACGTTATGGTTCATGCTTAACAAATTCCAACTCCATTTTTTGTCTGGGTTACTCGATACAATATCCCACGTGATGTTCGGGTTCCTACTTAGTCCATTCCAGTCCCATGGTTTATCTGGGTTGTTCTGTACTATGTCCATTGTGACATTAGGGTTCATGCTTAATCCTACCCAGTCCCAATATTGGTCTGGGTAGGTTTGTATACTATCCCATATTATTCTTTTGTTCCAACTCAAGGTTTTCCAGTTCAATTTGTGTTCTGCGCATTTGACCCGTTTCATTATGTGTTTGTGTATTTCCGATGAGATGACCGACATCATAGTTTCATATGTATTGGAATGGTTGTGAATACTTTGAATGAATGACTTTCTATTTTTTAAATGTTTTTTGTGTATTTATTTTTTCCTTTAAGCCCTCCTACTAATTTGTATCGATATATAAGAAGATGTCCATTCAAACATAAATCACCATTACACAATACGGCATGAAGTCTGTTATTTCTACTGATGAGTTAACCGATCATATATTGAGGCGTCTCAAATGCGAAGAATGCAAATGGATTTTTTGGGGATTAAGTTCTAATCCATGTTTAACATGGGGTGTTATACTCGCAAATCCTGACAAGGCATGGGATTGGGAATGGTTGAGCAGAAAACAGATCATTACGTGGGAGATTGTATCGAGTAACCCAGACAAAAAATGGGATTGGGGTGGGTTGAGCATGAATCTCAACATAACTCAGGACATTGTACTCAACAATCCTGACAAAATGTGGGATTGGTATTGGTTGAGTAGAAATCCATGCACTACGTTGGGCATGGTGTTGAGTTACCCATACAAAAAATGGAGTTGGTATTGGTTGAGTAGCAACCCGAGTATTACTTGGGGCGACGTACAATCCAACCCAGATAAACCATGGGATTGGAATATGTTGAGCACAAATCCTAACATTACATGGGATATTGTACAAACCAACCCACACTTACCATGGAAATGGATAGGATTAAGTATGAACCCTAATGTCACAATGGACATTGTACTCAACAACCCAGATAAACCATGGGACTGGGACAGATTGAGTAGGAACCCTAACATCACGTGGGATATTGTACAGAACAACCCAGATAAACCATGGGATTGGATTGTATTAAGCATGAACAAAAACATCACTAATGACATTGTACTCAGTAACCCAGATAAACCGTGGAAATGGTATTATATCAGTTCAAACCCAATCGTTACGTGGGAAATAGTACAAGCCAACCCAGGGAAATCGTGGGATTGGCGCGGGTTGAGTAGAAACCCCAACATCACGCTTGACATTGTACGAGAAAACCCAGATGAAGCATGGGATTGGCGTGGATTGAGCACTAATCCCAACATGTTAAGTAGCGACAAAGACATTTATGGGATAGTGAAAAGACGTGAAGCAGCTATAAAGATACAAAAAAGTTGGAGACATGTAAATACCAACCCTAGGTATCTAGTGTGTCGGAGTAGACTCTTGAAAGAGTATAATGAACTCATATAGGTAGGGTCTTGACCCCTTCAGAATTATAAAAATGGCAATGGCTCCCACACGATCATAGTATATGATTTGTATTGCAAAATGCCCCTTTAACGAGATCCCGTGTAGTTTATCATTCCCGTTCTCCTTTCCTTTAACCCCTCTGAAATAGCATGGAGTTACACGATAACCAGAACCATGACAATGATCAAAACTCAAAAAGTAAATAGAGTTTCAGAATCCCGTGTAGTTTCTCATTCCCGTTCTCTTTTCCTTTAACCCCTCCGGAATAGCATGGAGTTACCACGATAACCAGACCAATCACTGTTCAAACTCAAAAAGGAAAATGAGTTTCAGAATCCGTGTAAGGTTTCTCATTCCCGTTCTCTTTCCTTTACCCCTCCGAAATAGCGTAGAATTACACAAGAAATCACAATAATTTCATCAATACTTGCACGATACCCTAGGCTAACTCGATTCTGCGATAAACTTCAACACCACTGCTTGCTGCTCATGATAAATGCGCGAGCAACCATGTCCAACTCTCGACGCACAAGATGAATTTCAACATCCCGGATTAGTGACCAACAATAGAATACGGGACTCGTCTTGATTCCAACGACAATTGTCGGAGTAGGCTCGTCCTCGCCCGTTATCAACGTCCTCAATGCTTCATGAGTGGATAGACTTCCCACTACCACTTTTCCCATGCAATACCATGTATTGAAACAGAATCGTGCACAAATTCGTGGATAGCTGAAAGGTGAACCGGATTAACAGGGTGATATGGGTCAATATGTACTTTTAAATTGGTTTAAATCATTTTTTTGCATATTTATATTGGAAACAATACTTTCGGACAACAATGTATAATGAACTCATATAGGTAGGGTTTGACCCCTTCAGAATTATTAGAAATATATGGAATAACAGGGTTTTCAGAGCGGAGAAGATTATTAGAGTATTATATAATATTGCAAACGCCTGTGTCAGATGGTAATAATATATTGAGTTCGCACTCAATTGCCCCCAATCCCATGGTTTACGGGTTTGTTTGAACAATGTCAAAGTGATGTGTTGGTTTCCGCTCATATACACCAACCCATGGTTTATCTGGGTTTCCTTGAACAATGTCAAAGGTGATGTTGGGATTCGCACTCAACGCTTCCAGTTCCATGGTTTATGGGGTTCGCTTGCACAATGTCGAATGTGAGTTGTTTGGATTATCACTTAGACAATCCAGTTCCATGGTTTTATGGGCATTGCTTGCACAATGTCCCAATAGATTAGTGTTTGCGCTTAGTCCTGTCCATTCCAATATTTATTTGCATTTGTTTTTATAATCAAATGTAATCTCAGGATGCGTGCTCAATATCACAAGTTCCATGGTATCCGGGTTCGCTTGCACAATTCCCAATTGATGTTTGGGTTTCTACTCAATGAGTACCAATCCCATGGTTTATCTGGGTTTGCTTGCCACATGTCCCACGTGATGTTGGGATTCGCACTCAATCCATACCAATCCCACGGTTTACCTGGCTTTGCTTGCACAATGTCCCATGTGATTGGGATTCATGCTTATCGCCACCCAGTACCATGTTTATCAGGATTAGTGAGAATGATATCCATGTGGTGTTTGGTTCATAGCTAGTCTGAACCATCCCACGGTTTATCGATATTTGCTTGCACAATGTCCCAGGTGATGTGGCGGTTCGCACTCAACCCATACCAATCCCATGGTTTATCGAGGTTTGCTTGCACCACGTCGAATATTAGTCTGAGTTTGATTTTAATCTAGCCAGTTCCATGGGCGATGTGGGTTTTTATTGACAATATCTAGAGTTACATTTGGGTTTACACTCAATCCACACCAATCCCATGGTTATCCGGGTTAGCTTGCACAATGTCCCAGTTACGGTTGAGTTTTTACTTATCCAATGCCAGTCCCATGGTTTATCTGGATATGTCTCGACAATACCCCATGTTAGACCTTTGTTCGAACTCAACGTGTACCAATCCCATTTGTGTTGATTGGATTTGACTCGGTCCATACCAATCCTGTATTCTTCTGTAGATATGGACGAATTATTATTCTACGTTTTATATGATTGGTTGCACATTTAATTATATAGTTTTTGGTATAAATGAAATAGAATTGTATTATTAGTATAAAATATTGTTCGATATGAATACCATCAATGGTTTGCAAAAATATTTGTACTAAAACGCCGGTGTATCTTTTTTTCCTTAAGCCTTATACAAAGGTATATAACAAATATTTAGTGTGAACGATAATTTGTCCAGGTGGAAAAACATATTGGTGACCGAATGAGCACTATAAAAGAAGTTTTCTCTTTTTTTTTTTTTTTTTTTTTTTTTTTTTTTTTTTTTTTTTTTTGTTTTTTTTTGTTTTTCTCGTTCCTACATCCGTTCAACCTCCCACTTTACAGATACGAGTAGATCTTCTCTCGGATATCGTATGGCAATGCAGACAGAGCTCCGTTCGATCCGAAAGACCAAGCCCCTTTGCTTTGATTGTTGCTTTGTTCCATTCACGCGATGACCCATTCACATCGTGTCATGGCCGTCAACCGCATCCAAAACTCTGCGACCAGTGGGATAACCACCCAAATTCCTGCGGTTTGTCGAGAGGTTGGCGTAGAATGCACGGGTCAAGATCTTCATCTCATGCAGATCATTGCCCCACATGTGTTAGCGATTATCCAGTTGACAAGGTCTTGAGCGTCAACCCAATCGGTCATGTGGCTTTTCTGTCATGTGGCTTGTCGTGGCTTTCATTGTCTCGTTGCCGCGTGGCTTCCGTTGTCTGCCATTTGGCTTTCATTGTCTGCCATGTGGCTTTCATTGTCTGCCATGGCTTCCATTGTCTTGTCTTGTCTTGCTTGTAATAAAATGACCGACCCCTTTTATTACTATTTCAATTTTTTTTCACAATAGCATTTTTCCTACAAGTATTATACCCTCGTCGTACAATTTCTTTAGAGCCATTGCCTGAATTTCTTTGTTTTTGTCCTGTAGTGGGTTTGTACAGACCATCAGTATGATTGCAGTATGTCCACAATGCAACAGATGAACGAACGTGTCAACACTCTCCCGTAATCCAAAGTATACAGCACCACCATGGCGCAACGGGATGATTGCAAACGGCGTTGAGTGGATAATCTCGTTACATAGTAGTAGCCGCATACATACTAACTATCGTACTTACGTAGATCGATGACCAATGCTTCATTGTAGTGTTTCAATTTAAAGACATAGTCGCGTCGGCGATGAACCATGACATCCTCCCAACATTGAATTTCCCGCCACTAGGTTTCTTTGCAATTATCGTCAAGTAGGCCTTGTTGAATAAGTCTCTAATATAGCGGTCTCCCCATTACCAAGGACAGACCATTGAACCTTTTCAGCATTAGTTGCCGGCTCATATGACACTTCAAGTCCGCCGCCGCCGATCCCAGATGCATGTGAGTTTTGATCTATTCTCCGCTTTGACGTATGCGTTGATTGTTCATGGGTGACAACAGGATTTCCAGTATCTGGCCGGTCCATTTGTCAAATGAATTGTCCCTAACAAAACAGCCTTCAATGGGTACCGTACTGTAGCAAATCCCTCGAAACCCCGCCATTTATCGTACATCTCTTTGCACATATTATACAATGATAATATCGATAACAATCTTCGGATTCAAATTATGATGAATTTAATACAAATCCATGAGTTGGATAAATATTGACAATGAAAAAAAATTGAAACAGTAATAAAGGGACCGGTTATTCAAACAAATGTCGATCATCAGACTGTTCCATCAGCCCTTCGGGCTTTTGGATATTCTTATGAAGTCCGCTAACAGAGACCAGGTGCATTGCTTTACAAAAGGCAGTTGATGCACATGGGTTTGAAAAGGTGATAGCCAGGCTGAATCAAATCAAGATTAACTCTGAGCATGTCAAACAGACAGAGAAAGACATCTTGCATGTCCTGTCCAAAATGCCACTCCCTCAGGATGACGATTGCGATGATCCTACTCCAGAGCCTACTGTTCCCGTGGATGACAGGAAAAACGATCGATTCATCGAGTGTATGAAGGTGATGAACGACAAGCTATGCAAAGCGACTATCGCGAAGGACTATGAGATGATCAATACGATCGTCGCTAGCATGACTAATGTTATCAAGAGCACACTATAAGTGTTCAGAAAAAGGCGGGATAAACAAAAAAAACAAAAAAACAAAACAAAAAAAGAACCTTCTTTTTTATACCTTGTTGTTGCCGATATACTACATTCGATGATTCGTGTAACTGTTTACATATACTATTGAATTTAAACTAGTTATCACATGAGTTGGATAAATATTGACAATGAAAAAAAATTGAAACAGTAATAAAAGGGACCGGTTATTAAAACAAACAAACAAACAAACAAACAAACAAACAACAAAACAACATGTCTATGTCTTTGCCTATGTCTGTCATCAAGACTGTTCCCATCAGCCTTCGTGCTTATGGATATTCTATGAAGTCCGCTAACGAGACCAGGTGCATTGCTTTACAAAAGGCAGTTGATGCACATGGGTTTGAAAAGGTGATAGCCAGGCTGAATCAAATCAAGATTAACTCTGAGCATGTCAAACAGACAGAGAAAGACATCTTGCATGTCCTGTCCAAAATGCCACTCCCTCAGGATGACGATTGCGATGATCCTACTCCAGAGCCTACTGTTCCCGTGGATGACAGGAAAAACGATCGATTTATCGAGTGTATGAAGGTCATGAACGACAAGCTATGCAAAGCCACTATCGCGAAGGATTATGAGATGATCAATACGATCGTCGCTAGCATGACTAATGTTATCAAGAGCACACTATAAGTGTAAGAAAAAGGCGGGATAAAAAAAAAAAAAAAAAAAAAAAAAAAAAACCTTCTTTTTTATACCTTGTTGTTGCCGATATACTACATTCGATGATTCGTGTAACTGTTTACATATCGTGACCATGTAAGATTCGCGATGTAATATTAGCAATACGCCATTACAATGTGTTATGATTTACGGAAATTTATCGGTTAATACTACCGTACCCGTAGATTCTTAAAAAAATAACATTTTATTTTGCTGACACATTACCGTCATTACTTGAGTCACTGTCTTTATAGTTCATTGATCTCATCTAGTTCTTTTTTTGCCGCTCTACGTAATCTTGTGTTTATGACATTTTTCTTGTCAATCTGATCCTTGTGTGTGTCGTAGTACTTACGGTTCAGTAGCTCGTAAGTCGTTTTACCTGTTTCTTGTCTTCGTTTATCAATTACATCTTTGTTGTACGACGAAATGCTTGGATCAAACATTGTGACATCACTTAATATTGCAAGTATATCTACCGCAACTTTATCGGCATCTACGTATTTAACTCCATTCAGATACTGCCTTATAGCAACATCAAATTCTGCATATTTCGACTTGGTCATTGATGAATATCCTTTCTTTTCCATAATTAAAGCACGTATTATATCGTGTATATAATACACTATACCCGTTAACTCTTAAGTCCTTTTTGTGTGTTTCATTTTTTAAAAAACACTTAAAACGATCTCGTGTAATGTAAATTATACACGAGATAGGATAAAAATAATGTTTCCGCCCAAAGAAACTATTAATACTGTTGAATATATCAAATCCTTAAATGAGTTTATGCAAGAGTTCAAGGTTGGCCGGAACAAACCATTTACCCACACAAGCTTTGATGGCGGTTCGTATTGCATTCCACAAACTCACATACAACACTTCATGGCTCTCTACAAAGACGCTCTGAAAAGCGGTGCATCTTTGTCAATTACAGAGGCTCACCAATCTGTGTCTCCCATTCTCATAGATTTCGACTTCAAACAAGGGGAACACAAAGAGCGTTTGTATGACATGGAAGAACACATCAAACCAATCCTGGATGCACTAGGAATCATCATCAGAGACTACGTTGAGAACCCTGATTACGTGTTATATCTGCTTGAGAAGCCAAGTCCCAGACAGGATCCCTCGAAAGCCGGGTGTTATAAGGACGGATTCCACATCCAATACCCGGATATCGTCACATGTCCAGAGATTCAATACGCCATACGACAAAGGTTCCTAGATGAACACTCCGACAAGCTATGTATTCCTGGGGTGCTGAACAACCCACATAGCATATATGACGAGGCGGTCATTGAACGCAACAACTGGCTCATGTACGGATCAAAGAAACCAAATGAACAATTCCCCTGGAAAGCGACGTTCGGAAAGGAGTATACCGATTCCAACATTAATCTAGTTGATCGCCTGTCTATCCGGTACAAACATGAATGCATTTACTCCACAAAAGGGTCACAAACCAAAAAGTCTTTAAGTAGCACAAAGTCGTGTATTTCATTTGTAAACTCTTCGTCTGTCACTCCATCCGGTGCAACGCTATCCTCTACTGAAGATTACACCGAGTTAGCTTTGAAGCTAGTTGACATAGTGTCACCCCAACGTGCAGAAGAGTATGATTCGTGGATTAAAACGGGTTTCTGCTTACATAACATAAATGAACGGGAGCTTTTACAGTCTTGGGTCGAGTTCAGCAAACACAGCATCAAGTTCAGAATAAGTGAATGCGAGAAGAAATGGAGAGCCATGACTGACCGGGGGTTGACAATCTGCTCATTGAGGTCGTGGGCGAAGGAAGACGATATAGAAGCATACAATGCTATTATGCAGAAATACAATGCTTCGATGCAGATAGACGTAATGGACAATGATGATAAACAGACGCTCATAAATAATATTACAGACAAAGACATGGGAATGAGCGATCTAGTATACAGACTCTTTAAAGACACAATCAAATACGTCAACACAGATATATACTATTTATTCGACGAAAAACAAACAATATGGATCGAGTACAAAGAAAATCATTTGTACTCCACCATCATGTCTCGAGTATCCGCCCTCCTCAAACAGTTATCCCATGCCGTGTCCGAAGATGTTCCAAAAGAAGGAGACAATCAAGAAGAAGAACAAAAACGATTAAATAAACTAAAGACCATGATCAATGCCATGGAAAACAGAGTCAAGACATCAGCAGGTATGGGGAGCATTATGAAAACTGCAGCGGTTCATTTTAGAAGCCCCAACTTTCACAACGACTTAGACTGCTTCCCATATCTACTAGGAGTCAAAAACGGAGTTGTTGATCTAAGAACCGGGGAGTTAAGGGATCGTCAACCACAAGACATGATATTCAATATATGCAACGTGTATTACAATCCAAACGCATCAACTGCCCTGATAGAAAGTATATTAACCTCGGCAATGGCAGAGGATCACGAGATGGTATCTTTCATCCAAAAACTACTTGGGTACTCTATCACAGGCGAAGTGAAAGAGGAAATCTTCGTGATAATGACGGGTAGTGGTCGTAATTGCAAAAGTTTAATATCACAAGTGCTGCAACTGATTATGAACCGAATGTATATTGAGATGAACACTGGTGTCCTAATTGAAAACAAGAATGTAGCCAATATGGATGCTGAAAAGGCCAAAATAAGGGGAGCGCGACTTGCTGTATTCAATGAATTGAGTCCCGGAGACCGACTAAGAATGGATACAGTCAAATTGTTCTCAGGAGGAGACACAATTCCCGCAGCGGCCAAGTTTAAGGATCCTATTGAGATCATACCTAGACAACAATGCATCCTGAATACCAATTGTATGCCCATAATATCTGAGGTTGACATAGCCATCATTGAACGGCTCATTTGCATCCATTTCCCTGTTACATTCACTGATTTAGAACCCGGTGAGAAGCCTACATTGTATAAAAGACAACGAGATAATGACTTGAAGGACAAGCTAAGGGCTGATTTGCCTGGTGTGTTCAATTGGTTAGTCCAAGGGTCCGTTAAATGGTATGCATCACAAGATTTGAAGAAGGGCGCCCCAAAGAAGGTGAAAGACTTTGGACGTAGTTATTTAGAAGAACTAGACAAGATGAAAATGTTCATTAAAGAATGTTGCGACGTCCAACCTGGTAACAAGGTATCAGTTGTCAATTTAAGAGATTGCTTCAACGAATGGTCAGGTGAATTTTGGAGTTCTAAGATTTTCGTCCCAAAAATGGAACAAAAAGGATTCGAAAGAAAAAGTGTTAGGATAAATGGTGTTGCAACTAATGGATATAACGGTATTGCATTGAAAATGATAGAAATGTAATTTTTGTATTTTGTTTGTAATTTTTGTGACGATTTAACAATAGAGAGAATATACAAAGTGTAATTTCTTGTAATTTTTAGTTTTTCCCCTTTTTTGTCTCTTCTAACGTATACTTTACTATATATAATAATAATTTATTGTTTTTGTAATTCTATTTCTTAGTAAAAAGTAGTTATATTTATGAATGGATGATAAATATATATCAAACAATGTCAAAAAGCGATTACAGTGATTACAAAATCAGGTTTACCGACCCTTTTGCCTATAATTCTTACATTTTATAAAATTTCACATAAATTACAAAATCAGGTTTACCGACCCTTTTGCCTATAATTCTTACATTTAATAAAATTACACATAAAATTACATATTGATTTTCGGTTGCTATTCCGCTTTTTTTCGTTTATGGTTAACAAACGTCAAAACGACAACTCTATTAAACTTCCTTATTCAATATAATTCCGTCAAAGCATTTAGTTTGGATACCATTCAATCTGAGTCCTTTCTTTTCAAAACCGTTTTTTTCCATTTGCGGGACGAACCATTTTGATGTGTAATTGTGTCTCGACCATTTAATGAACGCATTCAAAAGACAAATAGTAGATACCCTATTACTTGGTTTGACTTCACAGCATTCACTGATGAACATTTTCACTTTGTCTTGTTCTTTCACATACTTCTTCACTTCTGGGAATATGAGTATTGGTCCCCATTCTGTTTCAATTTCTCCAATCTTGTGTTTCTTGAGTACTGCTATAAAACTATTGTATTTGAATGTACGTGGTACATTGGTTGTTTTCACCATAGTTTCATATAGCTCTATTGCAGATATAGAGTCACCTTCAAATTCACTTTTGATGTTGGAAACGTACTTGTGAACGAGTACAATAGGATCAATGTACGATTCCTCCTCCTTTGTATCATCTTGTGTCGTATCACTTGTATCGCCAACATCTTCTTCGTCTTTGACATGCGGCTCATCGTCTTCCGTGTCACTCGTATATGTATCGGTTGATATTTCATCTAATGCAATATCAAAGTCGACTATTTTGTCGTGCAATGGTATATTCGTGTATTCCCCGTGAATCATAGCGACTACTTGTGACATGGCTGCTATGATCGTATATATATGTCCCTGGAAGTATTCTGTTCCTATATCTTTCCTTTGTACGACTGCGTTGTATTTGTTTAGTTGTTGCAGTATTTCCCTTTCTGATTTGATAGAGTCTTTAACTTTGAGTACCATGTAAACATGTGACCCTTTCGAGTATGAGGTCATTCTGTCTAGAATGTGCGCGCTTCTCCCTACTTTGTATATGCATTCTCCTGTTTTTATAAATTCTCGCTCCTCAATGAGGTATACATACTCTCCTTTGAAGTTCATTGTTTTGTTGTTTGTTTGTTTTGGATTGGTCGCTTGTGTTTGTTGTTGTTTGTGTACTTATCAAAAATTTTAATTGAAAATTACTATTCCCTTTAAGTCCCTTATTCATTTCTCACCTGAAGTACCTACAACTGTACGTTTTCTGAAATTAATATTTCGTTAGTTATTCGTGAAAAACAATTTTGTATCCAATGAATACATTCTTTTCAGCTTTCCTTTTAATCTTTTTCTGGTCCAGACATACACATTTCAAGACTTCTTGCAAGTCATTATTCAGATAATCATCTTTGTCAAATACACCAGGAACTACTTTGTATCCCATGTATAACTTTACCGTTGAAACTTTCACTTGCAATAAAAGCCTGTTTAGCTTGCTTTAGAGTGAAATATGATCCATTCTCTTTGACAATATGTTTGTTAACAAAATCTTTCATACTATTTTTTTTGTTTTTTTCAGTAAAAGGTTGGTTAGTTTCTTCCGTCTCATCCGGGAATATGATCATAGGTCCACATACTGTGTCAATTTACCCAAGCTTGTGTTTCTTGAGGAATGTTGTAAAACTATTATATTTGAAATTACGTGGTAGATTGATTGTTTTCATCATAGTTTCGTAGAACTCTATAGCAGATATTGTGGTCCCTTGTAATTCGCTTTTGATGTTGGAAATGTACTTGTGAACGAGTACAATAGGATCAATATAGCTCTCTTTCGCGTTTGTATCATCTTGTATCTTATCCACCATATCGTCAGAACCTTCTTCGTCTTTGATATGTGTCTCCGCGACATCTGTGTCACTTATACACGTATCAGTATTGATCTCCTCTGCTTCAATGTCATTGTCGAATACATCGTCTTGTAACGGTATATCCGCGCAGTCTCCTTGAAGCATAATGACCACTTGTGATATGACTGTAATGATCGTACATATGTCTCCTTGGAAGTATTCTGTCCCGACATCTTTTCGTTGTATGATTGTGTTGTATTTTTTTAGTTGTTGCAAAATTTCCTTTTCTGCTTTGACTGCATCGTTTACTTTGGCTACCATATGTACATGGGACCCAAGCGGGTATTCTGCCATTCTTTTGATAATTCGCGCACTTATCCCTACTTTCTAGATAAATTCTCCTGTTTTTACAAATTCCCTCTCCTCGATGACATAGACATATTCTCCATCGAAGTTCATTGTTGTGTTGTTGTGTGTGTTTGTTGTTTGTTGTTTGTTGTTTGTTTGTACGCTTCGATTTTTTAAATATAAATCTTTTAATATTGCACATGTTTTGGGAGCTCGCGTACTTATGTATTGTCTGCTGTAATCGCATTGTGATTCGTGGTAATACGCCCTGATGCATACATATCGGCCCACGCAAGCAAATATACTGCGTCTTCAAAATGCTTGTTGACCAGAGCAATTCTGGATGCAATATTCAATGTGTGTGGATCATCCACCCCCGCGCTCACAAAAATCTTGATGATGTATGAATGTCCCTTTGCTGCAGCGAGGAGCAACCCCAGACCATGTTTGTACTTAACATCTGCACCCAATCGGATGAGTTCTTGAACTCCTACACAATCTGCAACTGATGCGTGTGTTACTAATGCAATGTTTATTTCTTCTTTGTTTGCTGCCATCTGGTATTGCTATCCATGTACACAGCCCCTTTTCTTTATGGGGTATTACCTATGTAATATTCCTGTGACCCCGCGTAATTGACTATAACAAGCCTGCCTTATAAGTTATCCATGGAATCAATTTATATTCGATGGATACATAAATTAAATTATCTAGTCGATGATTTTTTTGGTGACGATGGCGATTTATTTGGTGGTGACGGTGATTTATCGAAATAATTGTCGTAGTCTGTTTGTTCATATGTAACTGGTTCCTGGTAGTCTGATATTTTTGACTTTAAAATTGAGTTTATGTCTTGTTGTCTCATATTTTTAAGCATTGTTGATATTGCATCAAATTCATTAAATAACATTGCATACGTGTACATATCTTCATCTCTAGGATTTCCTGCCGTAGACCTCGTAATTTGCCCTCTTCTATCTTGTAGTTCTTTAATTTTATTTTTTATGATATTCAGATTTTTCTTTAATTCTGGTAAAGGTAACGCCATGGCAATATTTTGTGCAGTTATAAGATCCGAATGAGATCCAATTTTTTCTAAAATTTCTGATGGAAGTTGTCTTTGTTGTCTTGAAGACATGTGTATATACATATAAATATTATAATTTGTGTAAAAAAAGTTGCGAGTATTTTAACACATACAATATGACTTTTTTGGGACTCTGTATATTATGTAACATAATTTCCCTAGTCCGAGTGTACTTAAGTCGTTGATCTCAAATCTGTATGTGTCTAAGAGAGTGAGCTCGCACTGATTTGTATGATTTTTTGTGTAAAAAAATGATATAAGTGTGAGTATTTATGTATGTAATTGTTGTGTATTATGATAAACGGCCATATAACAAGTGTCGTCGAGACAAAGTCTCGTTATGTCTTAACTGTGAACGGCAAAAAGTTCTCTTACTATGATAATGATAGGCAAATGTTTTCCCCTGACTTGCCTCTATTAGAATCTGTGTGTAGAAAGAAGTGTGTCTTTTTCAAGGGCTTGAGTGTGTCTTTTTCCTGTATGGACGGTACTAGTACAATTCGAAACATCTCCGTGGACACCACCCTTTGTGTGTGTTCTGACTTCACCAAATCCTTTAGCAAATACCTAATATCTCTTTGTCCTCCTAGTCAACATCTGTGTATAAAATCTATGACCAATGTCACGAGTAGTTTTGCTTGCATCCTGGATTCTTTGTTATTAAATGTGAAAGTGCATCCTGGATTCTTTTGGATTAATAGTGCATTGATCCGTGGTATCATATATGAGTACAAAAGATTGTACGTTAGGATGAATGAGATATATACATTGAAGACCGATGTGTTGTATAAAAAAAAATTGGTTTTCGTTGAAGACTATGTCTTCATCAGATGTATCAAGAAGATAGTCGACACCCCTATGTATTCTTATGAGAGATTCCGCCAAAACCCGTATGAGTACCTGTCTCTGTCTAATTGTAACCGTGAGTGTAGTAAAACATTTTTAGCCATATATATGTTTGGCGAAGCATATAGTGTGTGTCAACAATGTCACCTGAATGGTGTGATTAGTAACTCCTTGTACTATACTATGAGTCAGGGGCATACTTGTTATCCAGTGTCCTTGTTGGTCGAAAACGTTGTATTGATGGGTAAGAATCTTTTGCCCGATCTCAAATTAGTGTTTTCTCGTGATGACATCATGAATGAGTTGAATGGCAATGACTCTTATTATATATATGATGGGAGAACCATGTTCAAATGGCTGTATCATGTAGAGAAGTGTATTGCTGTTCGTGTGAATGATAGAGTTACATCTTATAATGACGATGAAACCCGATATAGTTTCTGTGTCGACTCCTATATATGTTCTTTCGAGTCTGAGAATTCTTTAACTCTGTACATAGAGCAGAAGAATGCTGTGCGTTCTGTGTTTGGATCTACATCCGGTATCTTTGTGTTGACTGGTCTTCCTGGAACTGGAAAGACTTATGTGGTCAAATGCATAGAGTATATAGCAAAAGAGGAGATGATATCCTATGAGATGGCCTCGCCTACTGGTAAGAGTGCTATTAAGATGGGTAGGAACGCCAAAACAATCCACCGTCTCTTGTGTCCTCAGTTCGATGGCTACAGTTTCAAATTATTGCGTGGGGAGAATAATCCTCTTGAAGCTTCTCTAATCATATTGGACGAGGTGTCTATGGTTGATATAGATTTGTTCTATAGTTTCATCAAGGCCTGTCCCTCTGAGTGTATGATTGTGTTGATAGGTGATAATAACCAGTTACCTAGTGTGAGCTATGGTGATTTGTTGGGATCTCTTGTTCGATCTGGTTCTGTTCCTCACGTCCACCTGACTCATTTGTATCGCCAGGGACCTGGTAGTTTTATTCCCGTTATAGCTAAGAAGGTTGTTGATGGTGTGTATTTGACTGATGTCGATTTGAATAATGATTCTGTCAAATTCATCCACTCGACTGATGAAGCTGATATCCGGCAGCACGTATTGGATTTTTACCGTGCTAATAAAGATAAGTGTAAGACTAAGATAATGGCTCCTAATAACAGTGTTGTTGATATGTTGAATGCTGATATTCACTTGGATGAGTATAATACTAGTGATCCTGTGTTTGAAAGCGGTGAGGATATCATGTGTGTTTCAAATATGTATTCAAAGAATGACTCTGGTGTTGTGGATATTGACAAATCAATGTTGAATGGCGAGTTTGGTCGTTTTTGTGTGTATAGAGATGATAGTATTGTGGAGATAGAGAAATTGGATAAATCTAAGAATAAGATCCTTCTTCGCTCTGACAATATAAAGTACGGATATTGTATAACTATCCATAAGTCCCAGGGTGATGAGTACGATAATGTCTTGCTTGTGTTGTATAAGTCTCCTTATATAATGTTGAATAAGAACTTATTGTATACCGCTATAACTCGAGCAAAGACCCATTTGACAATAATAGGTACCTCTGTGTATCTAAAAAAGTGTGTAGATATTTCTTTGTCTCGTTATGACATTTTGGAATCACTAATCCGTGAATTGTCCCATTAGTTATTGGATATGTATGTGACATGTATCGTTGATTTGACAAAGAACATTTGATATCATACAAGATATAGTGAAGAATCTATTAATGTATACTCAAGTATAGTGAAGAATCTTCATGGAAGAACAAAAAAAAAACAAAAAAAACAGTTTTTATTATTACGAATTATACACACATCTCAAAGACAGAAGCAAAGAGGATAGAGATAGTTTTTGGGTACTCGTCAAACACATCGCTTGGAAGGAAATAAAGAAAAAATATAGTATCGAAAAGAATGGAAACTGATATAAAAAGGTCAAATACTAAAACTCAATAAATCTCAACTATGATATCAATCTAAGTGATATCATACTAATAATGTATACTATTGAAAAGGCATGTTTTTTGTCTACCCATGTTACATATTTGTGAACGTCTTTTTGCGTTTTTTGTCTGAATTATATATTAAAATACTAGTTCGCATTAGTATCAAAAGGCACAATGAAGTTGCCTATAAGCTGTTTAACATTACCTAAAACAGCCTATTTAGTGTCCGGGACTTTACCCGAGTCATAACTCTGTTCACATTCAGCTTCAAAAAGCACAATGAAGTTGCCTAAAAGCTACTGAATGTAACCTATAACAGCCTATTTTAGTGTCAAAGTCTTTACCCGAGTCATAACTCTGTTCACATTCAGCTTCAAAAGGCACAATGAAGTTGTCTTTAAGCTACTGCATGTGACCTAGGACATCCTATTTTAGTGTCAGAGTATTTACCCGAGTCATAAATCTGTTCACATTCAGCTTCAAAAGGCACAATTAAGTTGCCTAAAAGCTACTGCATGTAACCTAAAAGCTACTACATATAACCTAGAACATCCTATTTTAGTGTCAGAGTATTTACCCGAGTCATAAATCTGTTCACATTCAGCTTCAAAAGGCATAATTAAGTTGCCTAAAAGCTACTGCATGTAACATAAAAGCTACTGCATGTGACCTAGGACATCCTATTTTAGTGTCAGAGTATTTACCCGAGTCATAAATCTGTTCACATTCAGCTTCAAAAGGCATAATTAAGTTGCCTAAAAGCTACTGCATGTAACCTAAAAGCTACTGCATGTAACCTGAAAGCTACTGCATGTAACCTAAAAGCTACTGCATGTGACCTAGAACATCCTATTTTAGTGTCAGAGTATTTACCCGAGTCATAAATCTGTTCACATTCAGCTTCAAAAGGCACAATTAAGTTGCCTAAAAGCTACTGCATGTAACCTGAAAGCTACTGCATGTAACCTAAAAGCTACTGCATGTAACCTAAAAGCTACTGCATGTGACCTAGGACATTCTATTTTAGTGTCAGAGTATTTACCCGAGTCATAAATCTGTTCACATTCAGCTTCACATACCCGAGTCATAAATCTGTTCACATCAGCTTTTCATACCCGAGTCATAAATCTGTTCACATTCAGCTTCACATACCCGAGTCATAAATCTGTTCACATTCAGCTTCACATACCCGAGTCATAAATCTGTTCACATCAGCTTTTCATACCCGAGTCATAAATCTGTTCACATTCAGCTTCCCGAGTCATAAATCTGTTCACATTCAGCTTCAAGGATCACAAGTGGCGACTGGCGATGGCTTGATGGCATCCTTGATCTGCATGTGAAAATATAGATGTTTTGTCAGTGAAATTTGTATGAACTTAACAGTTTTTGTGATTAAAGTGTCATGTTATGTCTGTTTGATACTAACATTGCAAAATGGAAGAGTGTGTGTATGTGTGTGTAATAATGCATTCACATTGCATACCCCCCCCCCCCCCCCCCCCCAACAGAAAAAACATTTACATGCATGCCCCCCCCAATAGAAAAAACATTTACCTGTGCATCATTTGCGAGCTCGCTTAGGAGAAGGAGAAGGAGGAGGAGCTCGCTTAGGAGAAGGAGAAGGAGGAGGAGCTCGCTTAGGAGAAGGAGAAGGAGGAGGAGCTCGCTTAGGAGAAGGAGAAGGAGGAGGAGCTCGCTTAGGAGAAGGAGAAGGAGGAGGAGCTCGCTTAGGAGAAGGAGAAGGAGGAGGAGCTCGCTTAGGAGAAGGAGAAGGAGGAGGAGGTCCATCAGCATCAGGAGGAGGAGGAGGAGGAGGTCCACCAGCATTAGGAGGAGGAGGTCTACCAGCATCAGAAGGTCCTCCAGCATCAGAAGGTCCACCAGGATCAGAGGGTCCACCAGCATCAGGATCTACACCAGTTTGGGCAAAGATAGCTAAGGTATTCTGAAGGTTGACTGCTGCTGCAGTCTCTGCTGATATAGCTGCTTCAAAAGCAGCTCCTATAAGCACTGACTCTGCTTTGAACCTTGTAGCTACTGCGTCCGCCTCAACAATGTCATCAGCAGACAAAGTAGGGGGGTACGCATCTAAGTGTAGCACCGCTACTCCCAGTGAGTGCTGGTCAAGATACGGCTTCCACAAGGCTTCTACCTCATCCCTAGTCAGGTCCTCTTGTTCAGGGATCGTTGCATCGTCCACCGTCCAGCTGAACTCGGATGCTAACTCCTCCTTCTCTTTGATGTCGCGGATGGCCACTAGGCAAGGTAAGCCAGAACACCGCATCCAGTCGATCTCCGCGTTGGCTGGAAATGTGTCCGTGCTCTGATTGATCCACTGTGTAGGGCAGTCAGATGTTGCTACGCAACAAACCATCTTGGAGTCCTCTCCCGCGATCAAGGACATGTGTCTGCAGTAATCAGACTGCTGGAATCCTCCAGGCACGATGCACCCCTTGATGGTGCCGATGATATCCCCTGCTGCGTAGGCATTGGCTGTGAAGCATCCTCTGTTGCCAGCGTGAATCCCGGACTGCCCCGAGAAAACATCCGCTGCAGGAGTCGCACAGAGTCCTCTGGACATATCCAATATCTCCTCATGACTGAAGAGCGTAGACATAGTCATATTCTTGATAGTCATGAATTTAGGTGCAAAGCAAGCACAGTGAGTCCTCATGGTGAATAGAATAGAGAGAGAGAGAGAGAGAGAGAGAGAGAGAGAGAGAGATATAGAGAGAGAGAGAGAGATGGAATAGGATAACGCTGTTGGAAAGATAAGGAGAAAAAGAGAACGATATTGCGAAGAGTGTGAGAATTTGAAGAGTGCGAGAATTTGAAGAGTGCGAGAATTTGAAGAATGCGAGAATTTGAAGAATGCGCGAATTCGAAGGTGTGGTCTGTGTGGAGTTGGCCGAAGATGTCACTGATATCTCAAATATCTTCCGGAATGTGTGTCCCTGCGAAGTTGTGGTCTGTGTGGAGTTGGCCGAAGATGCCAGTGACATTTCAAATGTCTTCCGGAATGTGTGTCCCTGCGAAGTTGTGGGTCTGTGCGGAGTTGGTCGAAGATGCCAGTGACATCTCAAATGTCTTCCTGTAAAGTGTATCCCTGCGAAGTTGTGGGTCTGCGCGAAGTTTTATCGATTGCTACAGTGCTTGCAGTGAGTTGTGTTTTGACTTCCAGTCAATTGGTGTGTCCCTGCGAAGCTGTGGGTCTGCGCGAAGTTTTATCGATTGCTACAGTGCTTGCAGTGAGTTGTGTTTCGACTTCCAGTCAATTGGTGTGTCCCTGCGAAGTTGTGGGTCTGCGCGAAGTTTTATCGATTGCTACAGTGCTTGCAGTGAGTTGTGTTTTGACTTCCAGTCAATTGGTGTGTCCCTGCGAAGCTGTGGGTCTGCATGGGGTTTGTATCGATTGCTACAGTGATTTGCAGTGCGAAGCATTCCGGCTTCGAGTCAATTGGTGTGTCCCTGCGAAGTTGTATCGATAGCTACAGTGATTTGCAGTGAGAAGCATTCCGGCTTCGAGTCAATTGGTGTGTCCCTGCAAAGTTGTGGGTCTGTGTGAAGTTGTATCGATAGCTACAGTGATTTGCAGTGAGAAGCATTCCGGCTTCGAGTCAATTGATGTGTCCCTGCGAAGTTGTGGGTCTGCGCGAAGTTTTATCGATTGCTACAGTGCTTGCAGTGAGTTGTGTTCCGGCTTCGAGTCAATTGATGTGTCCCTGCGAAGTTGTGGGTCTGCGCGAAGTTTTATCGATTGCTACAGTGCTTGCAGTGAGTTGTGTTCCGGCTTCGAGTCAATTGGTGTGTCCCTGCGAAGTTGTGGGTCTGCGCGAAGTTGTATCGATGGATACAGTGCTTGCATGGAGTTTGTAACGATTTTTGCCGTGCTTGAGTTGTGTTTCGGCTTCCAGTCAGAACCAGAGCGATATTCCGATAAGTGTTACTAGCACTGCAAACCCTTTTTTGACAATGTTTTCCGGTATGAATTGTTTAGTAGCTACGTATGCACCAAGTGTCATTCCGAATGTTGACCCACTGCGTCTATAACTGCTAATATGTTTTGCTAGCTTGATGTAGAGGTGTAGTCATAGTAACCAAAATTGAGTTGATTATGGATCTCCTCCAGGCAGCTTTTACCAGCCCTGTGACCGAATCCGAATATCACTTGACAGTGAATTGTCTTAGGCAGTATGCATTAGACAGGGATAGTCGTGATACTGAGAGAAATGTGGTTACTTCACGTGGTTGGTCTCCAGAGTATGACCCTTGTGAACATATGGAGCGAATTCGATTTGCAATGTCTTTTGGTTCGACCAGTAATGTTGGCGTCATGTCCGCTGTGAATGCTTGGAACAGAAACAACCAACTCTCTGATGCAACTGAATCCTCTAAATTAAATCATACTAATCCTGTTGATCTGTAATGATATCACCATAATGATTTCGCATGTAACCAGCAGAAGAATTCCCCTTGTAACACCCTAGTAACACCCTTGTAATATCCTGGTATTGTCCTGGTATTGTCCTGATATTGTCCTGATATTGTCCTGATATCCCCCTTGTAATACCGAGTGTCGTTTATTGATATAAAAATGGAATCAGTTAAGGATTTGAATATAAGATACAAATCAATTAAAGCCGTTATAAGTACTAAATTCCAACTAAATGCCAACTAAATGCCAACTAAATGCCAACTAAATGCCAACTAAATATCCCCTTGTAACACCCTTGTAACACCCTTGTAACACCCTTGTAACACCCTTGTAACACCCTGGTATTGTCCTGGTATTGTCCTGGTATTGTCCTAGTGTCTTGTCTTATCGTTTATTAATGAATAAAATTGAATTCATCTAAAGGCTGCTAGTTTCTTAATTGAAATCCAGTTAAAGCTTGTAAGTATGTCAATTGCATCTATGTCTGTAGTTCCCGTGTTTGTTTGCCATGAATGCAATAAAGTATTCAAGACTGCGTATAGTCATCGACGCCATGTTTTAATTCATACTGGCGAATTACCTTGGTCTTGTGAGTCCTGCAAGAAAGGTTTCACACAGAAGAGTTCCTTGACTGTCCACAAGTGTCATCCTTGCAAGCATTGCAATGAGATATTCCAGACTGCCCCAGACTTGAAGGTTCATCTGTTAAAACATGTGAACCCCCTTGAGTGTCAAACATGTCACAAGTGTTTTGCTACTGTTGAGATCCTGAAGGTCCACATACACCTGGAGTACAAACCTTATCCCTGTAAGCATTGCCCTAAGAGTTTCGCTACTAATGCCGAGTTGAAGCACCACACGGTGTTCCATGAAGCCAATCGTCCTCATGTGTGTGATGAGTGCTGTATGTCCTTCATTCACGGTTGGCAGTTGTTAATTCATAAAGACGACCATGGCCCTAACCAGGTTCCATGTCAGTATTGTCAGCTCTCCATAGCATCTCGACGTATGGATAATCATATTTACAAATATCACAAGGACAAGTACATGCAATACAACAAATGTATCCGTTTAAAAGCACAAACCCCTGTTTAATGGCTATCCCTGTGTGTGCCGTCATGTGAATTGTGTGTTATATTGCACTATATTATTTTTATAGGAACCTACAAACCGATACAAATGTATCTTCATGTAAACCCCATGTGTCGCAGTATGTCCCATAGACCTCTCCTGGTATCTGCCTGATACCCTCCTGGTAATCTCCATGTATCTGCCTGTTACTTCCCCGTTACTGTCCATGTAACTCCTACTATATCTCTGCCCACGTAAAACCCAATGTATCTTGTTGGTAATCTCACGAATACAATGGATGTCTTACTGAACATAGAGCCTGGTGAACAACTTCGGCATCCATTCGAATACGATGAAGGTGTAATGATTAGTTGTATGATATACCGATGAAGTACGTAAGATAACTAGTGGAGATCACATAGTTATAGTATTGGTAATTCTCACGAAGTACAACGATGATATAATGTACACTCCATAGTATTGGTGGATACGCCGAGTAGTACTACTACAATTCTACGCATACCTTCCGTATCGACCGGTGCCAGGAATACAATGACATTAATTTCTTACCATCGAAAAACCCTGCGCTTAGAAGTTGAGCACCAGGCTCTATGTTCAGTTGGCCCTCCAGCGCCTTTTCTTTTCTCCTTGGAGAGCTTGTGCAGCTCCCAAGCCTTGACTTGCTGGACGAGCTCCTCGTGGTCCATGTCGTCAACATCCGGGGCCTCAGAAGGTGGAGCCGCAGCAGCTTGGGCTGAAGAAGAGGCCATACTCGGTGATGGTGGGCTCGAGGGGACGTCGGGGGTGGGGAGTAAAGCGAGTGGCGCGGTTTGAAAGCGCGACCAGGCTCAAGAAACCAATTGTGGTATATGAATACCTTGTAACACGGAGTGTCTTGTAACTGGAAGCCTAAGAAATGATCTCAGGAGTTTAGACGGCCCTAAGAGTCAGAAGCACGGCTTGAGACTCCCTTCCCGCTTCCAGCGCGTCTAGACCCTAATGGAACCCTCGTTTTAGGTATTCCCGAGTAGCTGATCAGACACTGATCAGTAGGTCAATTCGCTCGGTTTCAACTGCCTACAGAAGTCGTTCGTCATCTGTCGGAAAGTCGTCACCACCGCGTGGCAACTCAGTGGGAGGATCGTTATCCACCACAGGCAGAAATGCAGATTGTCAGTTAGACGCAACGATGAAGCCCGTTTGACTTGACGATGCCAATTCTGCCAATGGCTTCCGTCTTGCTTGGCCGAAATGCCGTTGGCCGAAATGCCGTTGGCTCTCCTCGCATGGCGACGGCAACAGTCAATAACCCTTGGGTCGACCACCGCAGGTGCCCTTAGGGCACCCTACTAAGCAGACTCTGCTACTAAGAGAGGAAGAGCCGCCTCGGTGCTCAGCGATGTACGCTGACGCACGTCCAGATGGACGTGTTTCTCTTATTGTTTTCCTCAGAAGCGCTTCCTCGACGACCCAAGACGACATTGTTTTTAAGTTCTGCGAAAATAGTATTTCACGCCGACGGCAACAGTCACGGGTTGGTTCATTGGCTGTATAGTTTAACCAGCTTCGCACCCTGACGGACCCAGTCAAACTGAATTCCCGACCATTCCAACTGACTGTTCGCCCATCTCCGGTTTATGTTCAACCGTTCTAACAGGCAATATAACTAACATTCGCCAACCGTTTTTACGTCAAATTTCTACGATGTCGCAGGATGTCGGTTAATTAACCAACATTTCGATCAATTTTCTCAGTTCCTATCGCATAGGTCAGCGCCTTCGGGCCTCCCAACTGTGAATGTGTTGTGTCTCTTTTAGTCTTTTTCTGTCCAGGGTTGGCCAACTATGTTTGTTTTTTGTGAACATAAAAAAAAATCCTTTGTTGAATAGTACCGTAGTAAATTACGGTAAATTATTAAGTTCTCTCCCTGATGTAACAAAACTAAGTAACGGCATATCTATCTTTCCCCGACTACTTTTGTCTGTTGTGTAACGCCTTTGCACCAAGCATACCAGCTCCCAATGCCCTCTATTTCTCTCTCTCTCTCTCTCTCTCTCTCTCTCTCTCTCTCTCTCTCTCTCTCTCTCTCTCTCTCTCTCTCACACACACACACACACACACACACGTGCTCTTTTATGATATGACGCACGAGTCTTATCATGTAGTGCCTGACAGGGTTCCTGTGAGATGGAACCCTCCGGAACGATCTTTTATACCCGCTTATGACCGTAGATGCCGCCATAGATGGCCTGTCCAACTGGGTTGACAGTGGAATAGTAGTCGAAGATGATTTGCATTTCATATTAGAATGTCCGTTATACGCTGAGGATAAATTTGATTTGAGAAAATGAACATTGAACCTAAATTGGTGGATAAAAACTCCAGTATGAAGCTGGTCATGAATCCTGATTCCTTTGACGGATGGAAATACTTAATTCAATCTATAAAAAATGCGATAATAATCACACAATGAAATTATCATCCCAGCTGAGATGATGATTTAATAATATTGTAGAATTAAATTATCACTGTAGCACGAACTCAGCCCCCCCGTCGGTTAAACGATTGTTTGGGGCTCAGTTCATCAGTGCTTGTTCTGTTTAAGCCCTTCCTATACTGTTGGGCAAGTACCTTCAGCCTATTTGGCCTAGGGTACTACATTTTGTCAAATTGGCCAGCGCTTAAAGTGCACAAACGTCAAATTGGTCAGTATCAGCTTAAACACTTCGAAAGTGGACAGATGCTTGCACGGTCAAACGCGCCAATCTATACACGGAGATGAGAATAATTAAAGGGACTGGGGAACCACATAAGACACCAGCGGTGGAAGGGGCGGAAGCCTGGAACCTAATCAGGGTACAGGCTATACAGCGCGTGTCAGGGGACCAGGGGACGCAGCCTACAGGAAGCTGTCACCGTGTCATGAAGGATGACACACAGCTTGTTTCCAACTGGTTGGGGGTCCGGTTAAGGATTGTGCTTCGGAGGGTTTAGACTCGACCTCTAACCGGGCCTTAACTTTCGGGAAGATGGTTGGAAACGTTCCACCAGTTAAGCAGTCTTTTGCACCTGATTGACCAGGTCAGTTCAAAATGGGTCAACGTGGCAAATGCGCTATGCAGCACTCCCTCGCGATTCAGACGCTGATTTCAGCGTTCATTCCACTTCTGGCCGCTGCTGGTTGCCTCATGAAGATCAGTCGAAAATTGCGTGGCAGGGACGGTGCCCTGCTGCTGCGAATCCATCTTAGAGAAACTGTGCGATCAATGATGAGTGTCCGAGAAAGAAAGAAGGATGTGGGACCCCAAAGCAGCGTGCTTTTTAAGAGGCGCGCTCCAACTTCGTGACGTCACCATATCTCATTCATCAACCGAACTTAACCGCCCCTTAACTTTCTTTAATGGCGGGGGGGGGGGGGGGGGGTGCGCCATTGCACTAACCGGGACGGTTGGTCTTTAACCGGACCTTAACTTTTTGTGTTTCCGACCAAACACCGGTTAGCGCCAAAAATAACGAATTTAACCGCCGCTTAACCGGACCCTTAACTGGTTGGAAACAAGCTGACAGTCTACAGGAAGCTGTTACCGTACAGAAAAGCAGTTACTATCTACAGCTATAGTTCTAAGGAAGTACAGTAGTAGTCACCAAGACATAAAACGATCGAGTGAACCGCAATTGATGCTGATACTCCACCTATGACGCAGGTGACATACAATACTACTTCTCCACCTATGACACCAGGGTCAGAGAACGATAAACTGGTAGCAAAAAAAATTGAAGGGACGGCTGAAAATCAGGAAACCAGAAGAAAGCCTTGACTAAAATAAAAGGACGAGAAAAGATGAACCAAAAACCACTGTAGTACTCCGAAAATGTAGCAGCAACAAACTTGGATCATACCGAGCTGAGCTGAAAACAAAATGGAAATGTAACCATCCATGGTAAGCGCAAAAATACCATTCATCCAGAATAGTAGTCACCTACCAGAAAATCACAGGGAGGCCAAACAGAAATCAATCCTAATACCAAAGGAGGGGGAACAACGGTGCCACAAAGAACCGATAACTTAACCTAAAGAGAAGACTGAAATATCGTGTGAGAGCAGCACACGAGAGAATCAAAGCCTAAAGGACGCAGACAAGAGGACACTTAAGTCCACTATTGAAAAATAAAGTCGATGGAAAAATCCACTACCTTAAAAACTATGCTTAGCATAGAATTCATGACTAGGCTGGGATGAAGAAACCATGATGAACTGGTTTCTTACTCAAAGATGGAAGTAAGAAAATGTATGAAAGTTAATTATCATAAATCCCCAGCTACGGCACTAACCAAAAACATTCTAGGAGGTGGGTAACGCACCGCAAAGAACTTGTGCACTCAAGACAAACCAAGCGCCTAACCACAAGCAAACCAAACCTGCAGCAACTGAAAATCCAAAGGATGCGAAGTTAAATTTCAAGAAACTCGTAACCAACAAAGGAAACACAGTTCAATGAACAATAGAAGTTTAGACGTACAGACATATATCAGCTTAAACTTATTGTCCACTTGAAAAATAGGAAACGCAGAAAAAGGACTTCAAAGAATTTACTGCAAAGGATGGACTGAAAGGGCGCTTGAAATACACTCGGAAGAACAAGAAAGAGGTGCGCGGCGGTACATCTGCAAGAACAAGAGCAAGATTACCCAGCCCACCAATTTACAGTAAAATCCGAAGGGAAACAACAACTACACTCCACAAAAAGCTCCAATCACATGAGGGGCTGGTGATCTAAAAGCAGTGTGGAGTAAAAAGAAATAGCTAATCTATGATGAGCTCCACCGAATGAACCATCTGCCTATGGAACTAAGAGTCAGAAACCATCAAGACGCTATAACGGTGGTCTGAATTAATTACCACCTTCCACCAAAACCAAGAAAGACAGCTGAAAGGAAGCTGCCTAAACAAAGCGTCGTTACGCTCCACCAATCTAGACTACTATATAAGACAGTCCAGGAGGTGCTGAGGAATAGGCACCCACACGTAGGGCCATGTTAACCTACGTAACAGGGTCGGCATTCTTTGCCTCTAATTCAATGAAGCCTGGGTTGACTGTAACACCCCAGCCATACGCAGTATCAGAGCCAGACCACTCATCCAGTTCATCACTCACGCTTTCCGTGACGGCTAAATCATCGCGAAGCCTAGTCCGGTATAAACCACCAGAGAGGACAGGAGGCAGTAGAATTAAGACTGCCCGCGGGTCATCCGAACAGGTGGACGGGGGCTTGAGATGATCAGACAGTGGACCTACCAGAGGCTCCACTATGACCTGAGAGCGGTCAAATCCTAGAGCTTCACCGATAAAACATGGCACAGAGGAGGGCCTGGCGACCCCCTGAGATTCGGGTAAATTAATGTTTGGAAATACGGCTCCCACCCGCCCTGAAACTTCACACAAGATACAGCACGATCAGTCCCTGGCCTGGGATGCAATTCTGGATACATCCCAGCCAGGACAGCCGTCAACAATCTGGGTTGCTAAAGGGCGTAGGGAATTACCGGCTACACGTAACATATCACCGTTTGATGACAGGAGGGATGCAGGCGGGCACGGGGACCCATTCTAAGGGGAGAGCCCAGTAAGACAGTTTAGAACTTAACTGGATATAGAGAGTACATCACTACCCTCTACTTCCTGGCGCAACATCGGAACCCAAATATAATAACCCTTACTCACCAGGGAATACCCAACCAGTCTGCCAAATAATGCCCTTTCATCAAGCTTGTTACGCTGTACCGTTGACTAAATGACATAGCAAGGTAAACTCACACGTAACAACAACACATCAGGAACCACACCGTAGATCAGCTCATAAGGAGTCTTGCCACCCTGGTTGGGCAGCCGATTGCGAAGATAACACACAGTAGCATTCTGCTGAGCAGTGTACATCATCAACAACTCATGCACTGTCCCAACCGAGATCAACCATTCCTCGACCACTTAACTAAAAAATCCTAAGCCCTATCAGAACTCAAACACTTGAACATAAACCCATGTAGCTGAGGCATACACCTAAGGAGGGCACCCAGGGGAAGGACCAGGGGCACGGTAAGACAAAGACGCGATCTCCGTCGAACAACGGAACGTACCCAGGTGCCCCAAAGATCCTAAGAGAGAAAAACATCCACCAAGAAATCATGCCAAAGAATCTCCACGGCTGCTGGACTAGGGCCAGGACGGCCTCCACTTCGGCCCCCAGCATGGGCGATGTCCGGCGCTGCGAAACCTGGGATCACAGAAGGTGGGGAAGCGTTAGGGATAAGTCGAGATTTGAGGTATGGGCGGGAGAATGGAGACGAGGATGAAAGAGCAGAAAGTCGCACCAAGTGCAGAAAGTCGCAAATCGCAAGGGCAGAATTCGAAAATTTATCGCTAGGATGCTATCAGCTTGGATAACACTCCGGAGAGTGGACTTTGTGTGTGCAGCACGCCAATCTATAAATGCGGAGACGAGAATAAGTTACAAGCACAGGAGACCCATTAAGGGGCACCAGTGGAGGAAAGGGGGCGGTAGCCTGGAACCTGATCAGGGTACATGCTAGACAGCGCGTGTCAGAAGAACCGATGACGCAGTCAACAGGAAGCTGACATAGTACTGTCAGGACCGATAGTTCTAAGGGAGTACACAAGGAGTCACCAAGACATAAAACAAGCGAGAGCACCGCTATTCATGCTGATACTCCACCTATGACGCAGGTGACATACAATACTAGTACTCCACCTATGGCACTGGGGACATAGAACCATAAACTGGTAGCAAACAAAAATTATTAAGGAACGGCGGAAAAACAGGAAACCAGAAGAAAGCCTTGTCTAAAATAAAAGGATGAGAAAGGATGAACCAAAAACCACTGTAGTACTCCGAAAATGTAGCAGCAAAAAACTTGGGTCATACCGAGCTGAGCTGAGACCAAAATGGAAATGTAACCATCCATGGTAAGCGCAAAAATACTATTCATCCAGAATAGTAGGCACCAAACCAGAAAATCACAGGGAGGCCAAACAGAAATCAATCCTAATACCAAAGGAAGGGGAACAACGGTCACTGAAAGAACCGAGAACTTAACCTAAAGAGAAGACTGAAAAAATCGTATATCAAAGTTGGGGAACAACGGTATAGAAAACCCGATCCGGGAATAGGAACCTAACGCCAATCAATGATAACCAAAGAGACGGATTGAAATATCGTGTGAGCGCAGCACACGAGAGAATCAAAGCCTAAAGGACGCAGACAAGAGGACACTAAAGACTACGATGGAAAAAAAAGTCGATGGAAAAATCCACTACCTTCAAAAATATTCTTAGCATAGAATTCATGACTAGGTTGGGATGAAAAAACCATGATGAACTGGTTTCTCACTCAAAAATGGAAGTAAGAAGATTTATGAAAGTTAATTATCATAAATCCCCAGCTACGGCACTAACGAAAAACAGTCTAAGAGGTGGGTATCGCACCGCAAAGAACTCGTGCACGCAAGACAAACCAAGCGCCTAACTAAAGCTAACCAAACCTGCAGCAACTGAAAAAATCCAAAGGATGCGAAGTTAAAATTTTCAAGAAACTTGTAACCAACAAAGGAAACACAGTTCAATGAACAATAGAAGGGTAGATGTACAACCATAGTACATAAAACCTATTGTCCACCTGAAAAATAGTAAACGCACAAAAAGGACTTCAAAGAATTTACTGCAAAGGATGGACTGAAAGGGCGCTTGAAATACACTCGGAAAACAAGAAAGAGGTGAGCGGCGGTACATCTGCAAGTACAACTGCAAGATTACCCAGCCCACAAATTCACAGTAAAATCCGAAAGGAAACAACTACTACACTCCACAAAAAGCTCCAATCACATGAGGGGCTGGTGATCTAAAAACAGTGTGGAGTAAAAAGAAATAGCTAATCTATGATGAGCTCCACCGAACGAACCATCTGCCTATGGAACTAAGAGTCAGAAACCATCAAGACGCTATAACGGTGGTCTGAATTAAGTACCACCTTCCACCAAAACCAAGAAAGACAGCTGAAAGGAAGCTGCCTAAACAAAGCGTCGTAACGCTCCACCAATCTAGACTACCCTATAAGTCAGTCTAGGAGGTGCTGAGGAATAGGCACTCACACATAGGGCCATGTTAACCTACGTATGAGAACCAGCAGCACCTAAAACAATGAATCCTGGGTTGACTGTAACACCCCAGCCATACGCAGTATCAAGCTAGACCAGTGTTCAAGATCATCACTTACCCATTCGGCAACGGCTACATCATCACATGGGCTTGACCCGAGTAATCCACCAGGGACGACAGGAGGCGTCGGAATTATCGACACCCGCGAGCCATCCGAGGTGGTCGGAGGTTGGCGACTATTAGTCAATGGACCTGATCCAGGTACCACTATGATCGAAGGCTATCTAAATCCTAAAGCTTCACCGCTAAAACGTGGCACAGAGGAGGGCCTGGCGACCCCCTGAGATTCGGCTAAGATTATAGTTGGATATCCAACTCCCACCCGCCCTAAAACTTCACACACAATACAGCAAGATCAGGCCCTGGTCTAGAATGCAACAATGATACATCCCAGCCAGGCCAGCCAACAACAATTGGGGTTGTTAAAGGGCGTAGGGAATTACCGGTAACACATGACATATCACCGTTTGATGACAGGAGGGATGCAAGCGGGCACGGGGACCCATACTAATGGGAGAACCCAGAAAGACAGTTTAGAACTGAACTGGAGATAGAGAGTACATCACTACTCACTACTAACTGGCGCAACATTGGAAACCCAAATATAATAACCCTTACTCACCAGGGAATACCCAACCAGTCTACCAAATAATGCCTTTTTAACTAGCTTGTTGCGTGACTGCCCAATACTAAGATTACATAGCAAGGGCAACCAAACAAACGCAACAACGACACATCAGGTGCAACCCCAAAGAAAAGCTCCGAAGGAGTCTTGTCTCCCTAGATGAACACGCGATTGCAAAGATAACACACTAGCACCATGCTGAGCAGTGTCATCATCAACAACTCATGCATGCCCCAACTAATCGAGATCAACCATGCCTCTATACCACTTAACTAAAAATTCCTAAGCCCTATCAGAACTCAAACACTTGAACCCAAACTTACGTAGCTAAGGCATACACCTAAGGGGGGAACCAGGGGCACGGGAAGACAAAGTAGTAACATCTGTCGAACCACGGAACGCACCCAGGGGTCACAAGGAGCCTAAGAGAGAAAAATATCCACCAAGATATCACCAAGATATCATGCCAAAGATCCTCCACGGCCGCTTGGACTAGGGCCAGGACGGCGTCCACTGCGGCCTGTAGCATGGGCGAAGTCCGGCGCTGCGAGACCTGGGATCACAGAAGGTGGGGAAGCGTTAGGTCGAAGTCGAGATTTGAGGTATGGGAAAAAAGGAGACGAGAATGACAGTGCAGCAAGTCGCACCTGGTGCAGAAAATCGCACCAATGGCAGAAAATCGCAAATCGCAAGGGCAGAATTCGAACATTTATCGCTAGGATGCGAAGAGCAGAGCCGAGGCATGTAAAGGTCCTAATATCCCGCCGTCGATGATCAGTCAATCTCAAGTTCCCCCCTCTATCGCTCGACTCACCCGGTTGGGGGGTAGAGGGAGCAGCACCCGTAGTGGTGCTGACCATACCCCCCTGCATCCTACCACCTCCAGAATCTCCAGGTCCAAACGCGTAGGTCGTCCTCCTCTGGCGAACCCTACGGCAGTGCCGGCGATCCGCCAGCTTGATCGAAAAAATTCTCCAGAAGGTAGCACAGAGCCACTAGAGCGCAAGCTCATGCCAGTAGCCGACCGTCGGCTGGGCAGAGCAAAGGGGGCACAGACGACGTAGACATCAGCAGGGGAGCTTGGTCGGCTTGGCAACCTCCGGTATGCAGGCAGAGCCTCAAACACCGGAGAAAGGTTGGCGACGTCAAGGACGCGAGCAGACGAAGACGGGGTATCTCCACCGATGTCCAGGCTAGTCGCCGACTTGAGTCTGCACGTCACAGTCATCTACGACAGACGGGAGGAGGCGACAGACGGCAGGGGAGGAAAAGGAAGAGAAGATGGAGGAATGACCGGGGGGGGTTACTATCAGCTATTAAGCACTTCTAAGAGTGGACAGAGATGTATGCAGCGGAGACAGACGCGCCAATCTATACACAGAGACGAGAATAACGTTACAAGCAAGGACGTACACTAAAGGACACCCGCGGTGGGCGAAGTGGCTGCCTGTAACCTGAATAGACCCTAAGCCCGGATCTTGTCACCCTGATATCGTTTAACACAGGACATGTCAGGGAGAGACCGATAAGACACAGAGAGACAGGAGTTAGTGGTGGAGCACGCCGGTCTTCGGGTCTTTTTCGATAACTTCATTTTACTTCAAAAACCCAGTAGGGGTCCTTCCGATAGTCCCTCCGCACGAATTATATCTCGGAGGATGTCCGGTAGATTTTCCCGTGCAATACCGTGGCAGCAGTACCGTGATTTTGCATGGATGATTCGCCTAAGATTCGGGAGCTGACGCGACCATCACTGCGTGTCGGGAGCTGACGCGACCATCACTGCGTGTCGGGAGCTGACGCGATTCGCCTAAGATTCGAGAGCTGACGTGTGTCCCGCGAATAGATAAGAAAAAATACGACAAAATACGACAAAATACGACAAAATACGATTCATTACACTTTGTTACACCTTTCTACTCTCCGCGCAGGATGAGGAAGTTGGTTAGCGGAACGCCGCTATATCATGACTTTGCCTATGCCCTGCGCTACTCTCCCGATCCCGCTAGCTTTAGACAGGATTTTCTCTGTTTCCGGTGAAAAACCATGTAAAGCAGACCCTACACTTCTGATCCCATCCGCTACGCCTCCTTGTCCCAACATGTCAGCTATCCCCGCTGCGGCGTTAGACACCGGTATAGAGAACTGTCCAACCTTCCGGGCTACATTGCCCCCAAAATCAGCTACCCTTCTCACTACGTTTCCAAATGAGCCAATTGCGCGTCCAACTGAAGATTTGATTGAATCAAAGATGCCCATATTATATAATAGCCCTGGATATTTATTTCAGTGCAAGTAAGGTAATTTTATCGTTTAGGTTTTTCAAAATTGATAAAATCGATTCTATAGGATCGTTTTTGGATTCATAATCTATCCTCAAAGTAATGCTCCAGTCGTAGGGGAAAGGTCCTATCTCGTCTTTGTGTTCGTCCTTGATTGATAATTCCAGTTCTGACACGTGAGACGCGCTGGTGTAGAAGCTAAAATCGTCATTCACATTTTGATAAATGATGTTGGCAAAACTAGGGACATTAACAGGGACCCTTATTAATACATCTGATTCCTGTGCATTGGTTTGACGGAAATTATTCACAGCCGAGTTAGTTACCTCTGGGAGGTTATGATGAATTGTCAGGAAACTTTCTAAATTCAAACGCAATGGAAAGTTGCTAATAATCTGTGATCCAATTGGCTTATCACGTGGGAGGAACCCAAATAAATATGAACTTTTATCTTTGAATTCAAACCCATAATTTGGACCAGGTGTGTTAAAAGTGCATAATCCGTTTATTTCATTGTGGCTTATGGTCCAGCCTGGTAGTAAAGTGTTCAGTGTTGCTAACCATTGGTCCAGGTCGTAGTTTCCAATAGGGATTCTAACGGACGTCTTTGTCCCATTATTAACAACACTGAAGTCATTGTTACTGGCCCGAATACTGTAGAAACATCTATTGATTATTAAATCCGTAACGGTTATTTTAGTACGACCACCGAATTCGTTATGTAAGATCCCTGCAGGTAGACTAGTTGTGAAATTATCTGGTGTCCCAGATGTTCTGTATTGTGAACTGATGTATATTAATTGAGTTTTGACAACAATGGGTGCCATTATATCATTTCGTAGATAATAACTGATAGAATGAAATTTGGGAATCCAACATACAGATTTCCAGCGGCATCGTAGACTGTTATATTTAATTGTTGATTTTTCAGAGACGGGATTAGCTTGTGACCTAGTGTATTGCTTGTAATTGTCTTAACAATACTGTGGGTTTCCCCTCCTAAAAGCAGGTTTGTTCTCTCTCCATTCACTGAATTATCAAAGGAGGTTTGAGCGAAGATGCCATTTGCGCTCATGCAGAATGGCCCTGGTTTACTTGCAGTGGTAAATGATTCGACAGCCAGCTGGTATCCCTTTTCATTGTATGGCAGGTCGCAATTTAGTTTTAATTGGTAATTCTGCGTTGATGTATTATATGAGCTAAATAACGTTACTCTCTGCCAAGCCATTTATATTACTGTACATTTTTCATTTTCTACAGTGACCAAACCTTCCAAGACCTCGTTTGAAACCGATTTTTTCTGCTTATTCATATCTTTCCGTATAAGTTTTTTGTCCCTATACATGAGTGGTTTAGCAATATGTAGGGAAATGCAGGAATCCACTAAATATTCGGGCAGTCCGGGTGACAAGTCCAATACTGCTGCTTTCAGATACTTGTAATCATTGGTCTGTCTATATTCATTTGTGATAGCCGCCATTGTTTAACAATAATTCAGAAAAATAATTTTACTGTAAGCTGAGAATGATGTCGAAATTCTTTTTGAACCTTTGGCTTTTGTCTTGTGTAAAATCCATCACAAGTGCATCATGTTCGTTTCCCGTTGCGTGCAGATAGAGTGATTCAAACTTCTGTAGAGTGATAGAACTACTTACTTCTTCGTATAAATCCTCCAAGATCTTAGTGCTGGCAAACTTGAATAGCACAAAAAGACTTGTATTGGTTCGTATAGACTTAGGGATTGCTTTGAGATTCTGTGTGCATATCATTATGTTTATACCCAAATGTCTGTTCTTGAGAACCAAATTAGTCAAGGCTGATTTACCAACAGATTTAAATGCGCTACTGCCAACAAGGTCGTCTAATATGAGATATACCACACAACCGTTTGGGTACTTGCAGGTAGGTCGTTGGTATCCGGTTCTGTCAAGGAAATCGATTTCTTCATATGATAATCCGTCTATGTTGCCTTTCATAAACTTGGAATAAACAATCATCTGCCTGCTGCATTCTTCTGTATTTTCCTTTTCAAGTTTTTTGTTTTCAATCACTTCTAAAAGTTTGGAGTCTGAATATTCTGAAATGATATCATTTGGATCAATTTTCAAGCAATTAAATACAGGGTTAGCATCATGTGTCGGGGAAATTACTATAACTCTCATATCTTGTTTGCCATTAAATCCATAAATCTCGTATTGTTTCAATAATTTGCAGAGACTGTACGTCTTCCCACTTCCCCTGGAGCCGACGAGGAGTGACACAAAATAATTACGTGGCAGAGCTGAATTGAGGGACTGTGGATACTTGTTTGCTTTGTATTGGAGTGGTTTATGACTGAAATTTGCTACTGCGTTCTCAACAATATTCATCACTAATTACATTGTAGAATATTAATCAAAATGGACATGTGTGACCAGGAAAGAGTGATTGGTAAGCGACTCGTTTGCCCTCGTTTAATATTTTTTCCCTAAGAAGTTGTACAGTATCTTCTTGAGTAAGTATTGGCCTAGCTTTGGTGACCTTCAGACGTTTTTCAATGTATTTTGATATCTGTTGTACCTCTCCTTCTTCTTCTTCTGATTGAGAATCTGTTACCATCTGTTGATCTTCGTCTGAACTGTCTAGAGCAACAACCACATCCTTCTTCAGCTTTTTAAAGACAGTGTTTTTGCGACGTGTCATTTCTGCCGTTTTTTCTTGTTTTTGGACTTCTTTCTCTTGAATCTTCAGTTCTTTATCCTGTCGTGTAATCTCTCCTAATTCCCGCCTTTTTGCCCATGCTTTTTCTCTGGCGATAGCCAATGCTGCTTTCTGTTTCTCGGACATAATTCGTTTAGCTTTGACTGGTATCACTTCAGTGTCTTCTAATAGGTTGCTATCTTCTTCTATATTCTCCATATGTGATTTTACATTAGAAAAGATTAGAATTAATTAGAAAAATTAAATAGGTTTTACAAATAATTTATTGGAATTTGGGATATACTGGGAGAGTTCGGAGTATTTTGACTGCATTAGGCTTCCTTGGAATAGGTCTTCCCCAGAGAAGGTCTGATTCATGTAAGGGTGTGCGTATTGTTCGTCTGCCAATAAAGTTTGTTGCTGGTTGATTGTACTGTGTTTTTTTCGGCCAGGACTCGATGCAGAGAGGTAACATATATTTGTTCATGTTATATATTACTTTGTGTAAATATATTTTGAACCCGTTTCGTCATTATCTAATTCTAGAAGACTGTTGTATTTCACGAATAAAAGTGAGTAATTTTTTATATTATTGTTTCCGTTTGAATAGAATGAAATATCATAATTGATATCTTCTTCATTCTCTATATCAATAGGTAGCCCACAGGCCCATTGGTAAGATGAAATAGTTGGGGGAAATCTCATCAATAATGTCCCGTCAACAGTGTGCGTCATAAGGTGTTCGATCGCACGATTTTCGTTATCGAATATGAAATCCAGGTATTCTATTGCTTTATCATAAGGAATAGGATGATTTGCGAGAGGTATATTGTTAATACTAAATCCTACATAAACTGGATGAATCTCTTTTAATCCATGACTAAATAAGTAACTCGTCCCATTATAATCTTGTGTAGATACCTTTTTATAATAATCATACTGTAAAAAAGTAGCCAAGACATATTCAATATCACGCGACCCAACAAAGATATTTGTTGTTTGATTTTCGGATTCATTGAGTTGAAATTGACTGGTGAAATTATCGAATTCAATTCTATCGGATACGTTGTCTTCTATTTCACTTTTGATAATGAGTGTTGGTTTTACAATTTCATATCCAACAGATACATTGTCTCTTAACAGCACCACGGCATCTGCCCACTCAATAACAATTCTGATTTTGCCTTTAACAATACAGTCCTTAGTTCCTAGGATACCATGGAATTTATCAATCACGAACGGTATCCGATCTGTCTCTGCAACAATGTCGACTGCTTGATTATTCCCAAACATATTAGTTGAGGTTTGTGTCGAGTTGTGTACGTCCATCATCCTGGCCAAATGATTATACTCATTTATTGTTTGAATTAGGACATCATCAAAATATACTGAAAGAGTACTGATCATACATCCAATCCCACGAGGCGCTACTCCTAGTGAATTCATTGTAAACATTATCTTCGCGCTGTTCAAATCCCAAATCCCTTCATTTATCTCGAATACGCATTGGCTTTTGGGGGGAAAATAGTATCACCTATGGCCTCAAAACTGAACACCTTTGTTATATGTTTTGGTACAGGGTTCATTTATATTATTGTTAGATATGTTTTATATTTTGTTAGCAAAGCTAACCAAACAGTTAGAGTACTAATTCGAGTTGTCTACCAGCCCCGATTCTCAACATGGAACCACATTCGATGAAAACAAGGGCTGTTAGTGATTCGGCACCAGCTGCACCACCTATGCTCTGCGTGTCAAATGACCCTATGCTTGAATTACCCCTGGTGTCCACGCCAGATAGGAAAGAATCATCGTTATGACAGAACTTGCAACTTAGGCAAAAAAAGTTGTCACGCCATTTAGCATAAGTATCACAGTAAGGATGGCTTCCTCCATCTGCTGATTGTAATTGATTATATGATGACTGCGTTAGGGCAAAACACTGACCCGGATTCGCACGGAAATCAGGCGTGTATACGCCATTTAGATTAAATTGCGCGCTTCCCATTCCAGTCGCTTTTCTTGTGAAGGTGTTACTTGATTTTGTAACTCCATCAAGCCCACCTGATGGACTCTGTGCCACAAAAGTCCCCCATGCCCTATTGACCGATTGAGAAGATACACTAAATTTAGTTGATTGACTATAGGAAGTTGCAGCGGAACTGAAACTGAAGTAATTGCGGAAGCTTAGCTCGTATACCCCTCCGCTAGATAAAAATGCGTTATGCATTGCATCAAATATCCCGTCATCAATCGAGATTGTGTCGACACTGAATGAAATGTCTGATAGTGTGAATGTTCCTCCTCCGACTAGACAGTTTGCTCCGTCAAGTTGAATTCGTAGTCGGACCTGTCCTAATAATTTAGTATCAATGATAGACGGTTGAAAGCTGTTAAGACTCAACCAGTTAGATATGGAATATGGTGCTTCAGTAGATGGACCAGCTGATGCATCCCCTCCTCCTTGTACGATTTTCCTGCGATTATGTGCGTCCTCCCCAAAACTGGTATCAGCAATGATATTCCACAGCTGATTGTAATTTGAGCAACCCGAAACAACCATTCCATTCACCTCTAAATCCACTCGGGAAATTATCGACTCTATGTTTCTTGCAAATCCACCAACTTCAGTTTTCCCATTGAAGTGCATAATCAAAGTATCACTATCGACCAAGCAATTTGAAGGAAGGTCTACCGTGATTACCCCGGAATTCGTTGCAGTCGTGCTGTTGAGCGTGGAAAGCCTCTTCGTCGCCCTTGAATAATTCTGTATTTTTTTCACCAAATATTGCAAGTTCTTTGGATAAGCCGACATGGAAAGTACTTTGTATAAGTATTGTTTTGAAAATAATAAAAAATGTTTTATTTTTTACCCTTCAGATAAGTGTAAATTTGTTTGTAATGATTAGAGACTGCTGGTCGATTCAAAAGGATTTGCAATGCTGGATCATTGTTCCTGCCTTGCCATTCGGTCGCAATAGCTATTATATCTAGTTTTGATTGTGCAGAATTTCCAACTTTTTTATGTTTGGAATCAAACATGTTTAATTTTTGTTGAAGATCATCCATGTTTTTTCTAAGACTTGTCCTGGAGCCTGACGCTTCCCCGGGATTTCTGAATTCAGACACATTTGGTGTTGATGATCCAAAAGTAGAATCCATGTCTCCTCTAGGACGTTTATTGAAAAAGATTTCTTTTTCTTCGTCTGATAAACCACTTGGTCCACTTGCTGTGTCCTGTTCGGGTTGTTGTTTCTGTTGTTCTGTTTGGACAGACTTTACCAGCTTTTCCACAGCTGAATGTTGGTTCACAATCTGACTGACCATTGTCGGCGGGGCTTGTGCAGGAATTTTGATGGCATACTCATATGGATTAAACCCTAACATTCTAGGCTGTGTCCTGTCGGCTGGTAATTTAATGTTTATGATGGTAACTCGTTGGGAAATATTCCTACCTCTTGCAAATAGTTTGATGTGATTTGACTTGTTATTAACTGTATTTTTTTTAACAACTTTCCTTGTTCTCATTTTGTTATAATATATGTCCTAAATTTAATGTATTCCAGTCAATATATATTTGGGCAGCCACAAAATACCAAGAGGGTTCAGAATAGTATAAACGGAGCTAATGACGTTGCGTTATTTGCCAAAAACCTAGCAACTGCTAATCAGATATCAATAGGTGTAATTTCATCCCAGGTTGTTCAAAACACAAATGGTATTGTATTCAGTTCCAATTTAGCTGTTGGTAATTCTAACTACATGTATCCAAAGACTGAATTTTCATCAAATCTTACAGTTGCCAATAGCAATTATATGTATCCCAAAATAACATATTGTTCAAATCTTGCTGTAGGAAACAGTAACTATATGTATCCCAAAATAACATATAGTTCAAATCTATCAACCAACAATTCAAATTACATGTATCCAAAGACTGAATTTTCATCAAATGTGGTAGTGTTTTCATCAAATCTTACAGTTGCCAATAGCAATTACATGTATCCCAAAATAACATATTGTTCAAATCTTGCTGTAGGAAACAGTAACTATGTGTATCCCAAAATAACATATAGTTCAAATCTATCAACCAACAATTCAAATTACATGTATCCAAAGACTGAATTTTCATCAAATGCTTCAGTTTTTGCAAGTAACCAGTCTGTTTCCAACAGTAATAACATTGTTAGTCTGTCGAATTATGCGTATGCAATTGAGAACATTAGTTCGTGGGACGATATTACAGACAAGCCCGCCTTATTTGATGGGGTATACGCTTCCTTGACTGGAAAACCATTATTGTTCTCTGGGTCGTATAACGATCTTATAAATAAACCAGCAGTAGTCAATACATGGGGAAATATCACGATCTCTGGAGATCGTATTAAAGGCACTGGTGCTAGGCTTGACATTATAAGCGATGGTGATATCAATTATACGACAGACTTTAATAGTGATGGGGGGTATTTGCAAAAACACAACTGGTGGCATAGGACTGGTCCCACATATAAGCACCTTATGTCACTAACAGCAGATGCTCGATTAGGTATAGGTACACGGATTCCGTCCCAGGCATTGGACGTGGTTGGAAACATCCTCTGTTCAGGCGAAACAAAAACCAGTTCATTCAAATGCGGTTTTATTACGATTGATAACATGTACATTAGATCGAATTTTTACGCAATGGTCATTGAAAGCGTTGAAGACATGACATTTGTCATTGACAGAGATTCTAATAAAAACAAAACTCTGGCTTTTAATTGGAAACTAGGTTCAGAGACTGCACAACCGCTTATGAGGTTATTGGATACCGGTCATCTTGGAATTGGTACAACAAACCCAGGGTATGCTTTGGATGTCGCGGGTTCTATCAACTGTTCTGGTCAATTTTTGGTTAATGGTTCACCAATTTCAACATCTTCAACGAATACAAATACATTCGGGAACATAACAATATCTGCCAATCAAATAAAGTGTGTTAATTCGGAATTCAAAAATATAAGTACGGGAGACTACAACTGTTACATAAACTCTGATAAATCTTATGTCAGTCAGAATGATAAAAAGAACTTCAATTGGCGCAGGAATGGATCTGGTATAAATTCAGGATACCAGATAATGCGGCTCACCGAAAGTGGGCAACTTGGTATTGGAGTTGGTATGAACCCAGGATATGCACTCGATGTTCTTGGCGATATCAACGCGTATGGTAAATTCAGGGTAAATGGTGTGGAAATTGCAACATCTGCTTTTAATGGAGATTACGATTTTTTAACCAATAAACCCGTTTTATTCGATGGAAATTATAATAGTTTGACAAACCGACCGACCCTGTTTTCCAAGTCGTATAATGACCTTACCAATAAACCAATATTATTTTCCGGTGATTATGCAGATCTAAATTTTGCTCCCTTGCAACCAAGTACAGCAAGCACTGGTTGGTATTTAGGCACTTCTGGGAGTCATACATTTGGAATAGGAACCGGTACCAATTCTAGAAATCTTCTCACGGTTCAGTCTTTTGCTAAACGTTTATCGGATAGTTCGCCTAATATAGATTATAATTTGATGATTTCGAATCTTGGAACTTCAACGGGACAACATGGAATGGCGTTTTCATGTGGATTAACAGCATTTGCGTCGACAGAAACACCTGATACAGCAATTGTATCAGAACGTGTTGCTCAAGAATATCATGGTGGTAATTTACATTTTAAAACCAGAACAAGCTCAGCTATCGGGACCCTTGTGACTCGAATGACTATAGCCGATAATGGATCCGTCGGAATAGGTACGAAAACTCCAGCATATCTATTAGATGTGGATGGGTCGATAAATGCTACTCAAATCTTTGTAAATGGTGTCGCAGTGGGTACTAGTGGAACATCTTCTGGATTTGATGGAAATTATAACGATTTATATAATAAACCTACCTTATTTTCAGGAGCATATTCAGCATTATCAGGACTTCCCACGTTATTTAATGGACAATATTCATCACTTATTGGTAAACCTACATTATTTAATGGCACCTGGACAGCATTGACAGGGAAACCCACTTTATTCGATGGGAATTATGATTCATTAACTAATCGTCCTGTAATCTCTACAAGTTATTGGACAGCTATCGAACCTGGTGTAATGTTCTCAGCCACGGGTAATCGATATAAAACGAGCTTGACACCGCTTATCGATCAAGAGTCGTTTCCCAAATTAGAATTCCATGATCAATGGTCTGCTAGCAAATTGCGCATAACATTTCAAGGTACAAATAATAATCGAATAGAATTAGCTTTTGTAGATGATAATTTACCTGCTAATGGTATTATCCCGTATGTATATATATCTACTACTGGTGCAATATCTGGGAACTCAGATCGTCGACTCAAAAATCATATAGGATATGTCGACCCAAAGGAATCATTAGATAGAGTTGATCGATTAATGCCTGTAAAATACGCTTTTAAACATGACCCAGATACTGTCGATTATGGCCTTTACGCTCAGGATGTCCAAGATGTGTATCCCCATCTTGTTGGTAAAGACAGTACTGATAATTTAACATTAAATTATTCCGGACTTGTTCCACACTTGATTGCTGCTGTCCAACAATTGAGTGCTTCTGTTAAATTATTGAATGCAGAAGTAGCTTATTTGAAAACAAAAAAGACTTAAGAACCTTGAGCATATTATATACTATAAGTGTAATAAGATGAGCGAATCTTGCATCAAAGTTCACACGTATTCTAGTGAAATCCACAAGACGAAAATGAAAGAAGACCCTGTATATCGTGCTCATGTAAATAATCTCGCCAGACTTGCAACTGTAAAACGGTATCAAACAGATGAGGCTTATCGTGAGAGGCGACAAGCATATACCAGAAACAGATACCAACATGATCCTGAATTTCGCGAAAAACGAAATGAACGCGCAAGACTATATTATGCAAAAAAAAAAAAAGAAAAAAAAGCGTTATTATTGACAGAAACTGTCGCAGTATAGTCTTTCATTCAAAAAATTGAAATGCACATTATTTTTTTAGGTATTTTAAGTAAGACGCTTAAGAGACTGGTAAACATATTAATATATTACAGAATTATAATGGCATCAAATACAACTTTGGCAAAATGGTACAAAAAGAATTTGATAGCAGCAGGAGACGACATCCCACACCGGATTACTAAAAAGTATGTGATCGAACAGGGTCACGAATCAGTAGAAGAGTTCTATAATGCTGTGGAATGGTACAAAAATTACATGAAAGACGAGGCAAAAAAGATTAGTAAGCAAGAAAAGGCAGAATATGATAAGGAACGCTATTTGGAGAGAAGGAGGGTTTTAAAGGAGAGTAAATACGAGAAACGTGTTGTACGAATGATGTGTTATAGTTTTGACAACGCATCCAAAAAACAACAAGAAACCGGCATAACACACCATATGTATGCCCATGAAATAACATCATTCTCAAAAGCTTGGAATCCCGTCAAAGACTTTCCGTCAGGCAAATTCTTGCATATTGACAGCCTAGAAGGCTTCATAATTCCTAAAACATCAAGATACTATGAACTGCTCACAAATCTACAAGGAACAGACTACAAAATGTTTCCTGATTATAATGACTTCATTCACCGCATCTTACAGGATGATCCGGATGCTGCGAAATACATGTTAGACATCTTTTACAATACAAATTTTATTCAAATTATTTCAAACGAATCAAGCACACAAGACATCATAATTCCCTTCAAACACAGAATTGTACAAAACACTGCTACAATGTGTTGCGATAACAAATACTTGAAACGGGATATTGACGTTGAAGGGAACGACACACTACGAGATTCTATCAAACAATCCATGCTATTAGATCTCCCACCCAATACATGCGCCTTCCAGGTTATTCTACAATCTTTGAAGAAATCGTATGACAAGCATTATACAAATCTGGTCTGTGATCCCAGACCACAGATGAGCTACGAGTCATTGTACAGAGATTTTTTCAACAAAGACTCTACCGAACACACTGATGAAGACGTTGTCACTATAGAACTATTTCTAAAATGGTTTGATAAAAACAATTTTGGATGCATGATTTACGACAATGAGAACCAATATCTGGCAGGATGTACACCAGAAAAATTACATCCTGCTATTGAAACCATAACTAAAGCGATCTACTGGAACGGACATCTCTCTATCATTGACAAAAAAAAGGAATTCAATGCGTCATCGCACGACACTGTATTGGAACATCCATCGTCTGAATTCAAGTTACCAAATGAGAAGGGAAAAAGGACATACCCTATTGCAGTAGCAAGTTCTGTAGAGGAGATATTTCCATTAATCAAGGAACAAATCCTTGCTAAAAATAAAAACATTGAAATCATTTATAATGGCAACTTGGCACTTATTCTTGAAAAATTAGTGTGTATCGAAGGTGTGACCCCAGCAATTACCACGCAAGGAGGCTCGACAATAACTGGTATATATTTGAATCACTTGGAATCTGTTAAGATTTCGATTCAATCCGCCGTTAAGATAGTTGGATGCATCGATTGTGTGATTGATGACATAGATATTTATAAAAAGTTTATCATACTAGAATCAACTGTCTTGAAATCTTTCCTTAACAAAAAGAACCTCTCCACGTACAACCCTCTAGTTGCAAATGTATTTAACTGGTATTCGGAGTCTATCCCTAATGGTAAACTTGTTGACGAAGATCTCTATCTTCGCATGCGCGATGAATACGTAGGAATAGATTTTAACAAACACTATGCTTCATGCTTGATATATATTTTGATAACATTTGGTTTTCCAATTGTCCATCCATGGGATACATTCCAAGCCAATGAAAACAGACCTATCAACAGTAAGTTCTTGTATGTTGTGAAAATAACTAAAAGACACAAAATTTACAGCAAAGAACGTATGCTCATATACGGATACGAATTGTTACAACTGGAATCAATGAACGTCGAATATAGCGTATTGTCATATTTAGAAGTTCTATGGGTAAAATGCGAAGAATTGGGAGACATAGTGGCATCGTGTTTTGATGAACAAAACGAAGATATCCCATTAAAACTTCGAAAGGGTATACCCAACAAGTTGTCTGGGATTTTGGGTAAAAAAATTAATACCAAAACACACTCGACTATATTCACAAAAAAAGATGACGCTTGTAATTACTTGCTAAAAAAAAGAAAAAGCGGCAAGTCATCTTGTGTGATCTCACTATCCGAAGATTTACACATTGTGAATTTAACGGAAAAAACAGAACTAACAAGCGGATTTTTACCAATGAGAATAGCTATTATCAATAGGGCAAGATTTCAAGTAAACGAACTGATAGAAACATTGGCTAAATCGAACATTGAGGTTAAAGCCGTCAAAACCGATGCTGTATATGTTTTGAAAGAAGGAAACGAGTTCAGTTGCATTGAGCGCCGTATTGGAGACGGACTGGGTCAATTGAAATGGGAGATCAAATCTATGCCGCCAAATCATCCTATTGGTTATGATTTTCGCCCACATAATAACTCAATAACAGAGAATCAAAATACACAACAAATAGACGTTAGTAAACTCAGTACAAAGGAGATCAAACAATACCTCCAAACCAATCTAGACGAATATATATTACAATCCCGTGTAAATCCAACAATCACAAAGGAGGTAAAAAATAGAACATTTGTTAACGGTCTAGCTGTTTGTGGAAAGTCTTACACTACAATTGTAGATGCATTAAAGAATTTTGAACCAAACCAGATACTGGTTGTCGCTCCCTGGAATTCACAAGTTAGAGAAGCTCTCAAGAAAAACTCAGGTATCAACGCATGCACATTTCACAGCCTCATGGGATTTGATCATAATGGGAATAAAACACTAGGTTGTCATTCGATGGAAGGAATTAAATGCGTCATATTTGAGGAAATAATGTTGCTAACAAGACGCAACCTGGTTGACGTGTACAAGTTTATGCAGAATAAAAAACTATACATACTGGCTAACGGAGACTCTCATCAACTGGAATCCATTGGAGATGACGTAAGCACTGATGAAAAGAAGGGGTATATCACCAAAATGTTCAAATGGACAATGACGCTAACACAGAATCATCGATTGGAAACAGATGAAGATAAATTGAAAATGTTTGAATTTTTCAATGACCTATTTGATTATGATTTGGGTGTTTATAAAACTATCTTGAAGCATTTCCCAAAAAAGATATTGAAATCATTGAAAGACCTCAAAGAACTGGGTATTAATAAAGCGATCACACATCGAGATACCAGTTCTAATAGTGTCAACAAATATCTAGACAGTCTGATTGACAAGAAAAAGATAGAGAAAGCTGATAAACTCAAGACACTGGACAATGGAATCAAATATCACTACAATCAGGAACTGATCTGCAAGACAACAATAAACAGAGTGGTAAAGAATTCTCCCAAGACCAAGGATTCGCCTAAGATCAAGAGCAATAAGATAAAAATGCGACCCAATTACAGATACACTATTGTTGGACAAACCAATAAACATTTCACTTGGCAAGATGTTCAAGACAAAGAACTTAGAGTCGATATCCCCCATGACATGATTGTCGAACATTTCAAACTATCACACGCCAACACTTGCCATTCGGAACAAGGTGCTTGTATTGATGAGAAATTTGTCATTTGCGACATGAGCATTATAACAGACATCCGCTGGGCCTACTGCGCCGTCTCAAGGTGTGTCAGGCTATCTGACGTGTATTTCCTGGACTTTAACTTGAAGGAATTGAACTTGATAGAGTTCTTCAACGGGAAGATTTGCGGCTACAAGAAACAAGACAGGAAACGAGACAAAAACTTCGTGCCTTGCAACAATTACATAACTGTTGATTGGTGCATAGAGCTTTACAAAAAGGAAAATAATAGAATTTGCAGAAAATGCCAACAATACATGGGAGTTGAAAAACATTCAAAAAACCAATGTACTGTAGACAGACAAGACAACGCCCTGCATCATATCAAATCGAATTGCCATCTGTGTTGCCTGCAATGCAACAGAGCGAACCAAAAAAATACTGATTGATCCTCCCCCTCCATAAACATTCATAATATATATAATGAATCTTGAATCCATTTTGAAAGCTAATCCAAATCTAAAATTGCTGTCCAAAGCAAAACTATTTACTAGATTAAAAGACGACGGGATTACCAAACGAGATATCGAAGATTACTTCAATCCACGAGAGCTAACACAAATTTACCAAAGACCACAAAACGCTAAATTCAAATTCAAGATTAATGCAAAACCCAGATCATTCCAGATTGATGTGGCAATTATGCCATTGTCGAGTAAGCGGATAAATAACAACATCAATCAAATTCTTATGTGTATTGATATCATTTCTCGCAAATCTTATTGCTATCCACTGAAAAGCGGTAAGATGGATGACGTTTTAGATGCCTATCAGGAATTTATAGGCGATGTAGACGAAAATATCAACAGTGTATCAGGAGATAATTTTTTTGCATCTTCAATATTTGAGTCTTTCAATACAGAACTAAATATAAAGGTATATACGGACGTTGCAAAAGAAGACCACATTACTCCGATGGGGAACAAGCTGGGAATCGTTGACAGATTTACTAGGACACTGAAGGGTCTGATAAAGAAATACTCACTAGAGAACAAGTCTAAAAAATGGGTAGACGCACTTGGTGAAATCGTTGAACTATATAACGACTCCCCTCATTCTGGGTTGAAAGATGCTTCGCCCAACGAGGTGTATGACGATCTCGATTATTCTCAAAAGCTGTATGAAGCTCAATTCAAAAAAAATCAAAAGATGAACGACAAAGTGACCATGAAAGTAGGGGACAGAGTGCGTGTAATGTTACAGAAGAAGACCTTTGAAAAGGAGAAAGCCACGTTTTCCACAGAGATTTACACCGTTGAAGAACATATAGGATACAGATTCAAGCTCAAAGGAGTCAAACGTCTATACAGACCAAGCGAAATGAACATTGTTACAAATGTGAAAGACAGATTAGAGCCAGAAAAAGAAGACAATCAAATCATAAGGATGCAAAGATCAAAGGCATTTAATTCCTATGACGAGATTGTTACTGCTATTGATAAGAAGGACGAACCAAAAGCAAAAAGAACAGTGCGAAAGCCCAAACGTTATGATTGATTATTTATCCGACTACAATTTTTTCTTATCTATTCGCGTCAGCTCCCGACACGCAGTGATGGTCGCGTCACCTCCCGAATCTTAGGCGAATCATCCATGCAAAATCACGGTACTGCTGCCACGGTATTGCACGGGAAAATCTACCGGACATCCTCCGAGATATAATTCGTGCGGAGGGACTATCGGAAGGACCCCTACTGGGTTTTTGAAGTAAAATGAAGTTATCGAAAAAGACCCGAAGACCGGCGTGCTCCACCACTAACTGACAGGCAGTCAATAGGAAGCTGACACTGAGTCACTAAAGGATGACTCAGTTCTACGGGAAGCTATCACTATGGGAAGCTATCAGGGCCGATAGTTCTAAGGGAGTACATAAGTAGTCACCAAGTCATAAAACGCTTGAGAGCACCGCAATTCATGCTGACACTCCACCTATGACACAGGTGACATACAATACTACTACTCCACCTATGGCACTGGGGACATAGAACTATATGTAACAGATTAAAAAAAAAAAAATTAAAGAACTCCGAAAAAACGAGAGAACTTCAAATGTAACCCAAAGGGTGTAAATGAAGGGATGGACCAAGGCAAAATACCAAAGAGTGCCAAGGGAGAAAAGAGGATAACCGAAGATCAATGACGGGTAACAACGGTATAGAAAACCCAATCCGGGAATAGGAACCTAATGCCATACAATGATAACCAAAAAACAAGAAACGTATGTAACCAAAAAACAAAAAAATGACCCTAAGAAGTAGCGGTCATTCCAAGCATACGGACAAACCGCCAGAACACAGCAGGATCAAGGGGCTTGGTGAAGGGGTCAGCACAGTTATCCACAGTGTTAACATAGGCAACAGCCAGTTGGCCATCCTCCACCAGCTCCTTGATGTAGTGATGAATAACATCAATGTGCTTGCTGCGAGGCAGAAGCTGCCAGTCAGTGGCCCAACTCAGGGAACCTAAGTTGTCACTCTGAATTGTAACCAAAGCACAAGGCAGACCCAGATCCACCCTCAATTTCTTCAACCATTGGACGTCCCTGGCAGCCTGGGACAGGGCCTGATACTCAGCCTCACTAGAGCTAATAGCAACAGTAGGCTGTCGCTTGCTCATCCAGTTAACAATGCACCCACCAGCTAGAACTGCAAAGCCAGTCTGAGATCTCCTGTCAGACCCATCATCAGCATAAGATGAGTCACTAAAGACAGTAAAAGTGAAATCAGGGCTGTGGGTGTAAGTGAGACCCAGGTGAGAATGTGTTCTCAAATACAAGAGTAACCGTTTGGCAGCCCCCCAGAGAGGGACTGTAGGGTGAGCAGAGAACCTGGATAAATAGCTAACAGCAAAGGAAATATCAGGCCTGGTGCAAGTGGCCAGGTATAGCAAAGCACCTACAAGAGAGAGGTACTGGCTATTAGACGGCAGGGGCTCTCCAGGGGCGTCAGAAACAGTGGATTTGGCCATGGGAGCAGCAAACTTGGGTGGGGCAGCAGCAGTAAGACCAAACTGCTCCACCAGATCAACAATGTAGGTGTGCTGAGAGAGATTGATCTGAACACACCTGCCTTCAGAGTCAAGGGTAACATCCATGTCCAAAGAGAGGAACTGAATTGGAACACCCATCTCTTTGACCTCCCAGCCTGCTGCTTCCATTGCCTGGATCAGCAACACATACCTATCCAGCTCACTAAAAGCACAGATAAAGTCATCAACATAGGTCAGGACATAGCTCCACCCACCATCAGAATCCTTCCTAAAGTACAGAGCAGGTTCTGCCTTGCACATAGTAAAGCCATGAGCAACCAGAACCCGCTTGACATCCCTACTCCAAGCTCTGGGTGCCTGCTTCAATCCATAAAGGGACTTGATCAGTTTGCAGACAAGTGGAACACCGTTAGGACCAAGGTGCCTAAAGCCCTCAGGCTGGTGGCAGTACAGGTCCAGACCAGGCTCCAGCTTGGCATTTAGGAATGCAGTCTTGATGTCTAGCTGCCGAACAAACATCTTCCTATGAGTGATGGCAGCCAGGAGCACCCTAAGACCTGCTTTGGAGGAGACAGGGGCATATACATCATGAAAATCCAGCCCAGGACGCTGCAGAAAACCACGGACCACAAAACGTGCCTTGAAGCGTATAATACCATCAACACCAATCTTCTTCACAAATAACCACCTGCCAGACAGGATCTTCTGCTTACGAGGCTGTGGAGTGAGAACCCATGTACCATGGGCATGAAGGGAAGCCATCTCATCCTTCATGGCAAGAAGCCATTGATCCCTGTCAGGGTTGGTATGCAACATGGCAGCTTTGTAGGTCAGTTCAGTGGTGGATGCAACAGATGCTCCCACGTACAAGCAGTTTACTTGTACATGGGCAGCGGGGGTATCAGCAGTATCAGCAGTAACCATTAGTAAAGCCCCCAGTGCAGAACTACTGCCTGGTTGAACAGGGCCGGCCTTCTTTGCCTCTAAATCAACGAAGCCTGGGTCGACCGGAACACCCCAGCCATACGCAGTATCGGAGCCTGACCACGGTTCAAGATCATCACTTGCATCATCTGCAACGGCTACATCATCACCCGGACTCCTGAGTAATCTATCAGAGACGGCAGGAGGTGAAGCGTTCACCAACTCCATCGAGCTATCAGTGATGATGGGAGTATGATGACTAGTAGGCAATGGATCTAACAAAGGATCCACTACGGTCTGAGTTGGTGTAAATCCAACGACTTCACCGACGGAATGTGACGCAGAGGAGGGCCTGGCGACCCCCTGAGATTCGGCTAAGATTTTGTCCGTAGGAGCCGCAGAAACTCGCCCGCCCAGTGTGTTCTCACGCAAAACAGTACCACTGGCCCCCGACCTAGGTCGCAGAGTCATCCTATGGCCAGGACAGTGGTCAACAATTGGGGAAGACAAAGGGTCTAGGGAATCAACCGCAACCTCAGGCATGTGTCCGTTGATGGCGGCAGGGATGCTAGAGACATATGGCGACCCATCATAGGGAGTTAGCCCAGGAATGCAGTTATGATCAAACTGCTCATAGAAGAGTACATCACGACTCTCTACTACCTGGCGCAACTTAGGAACCCAAACAAAATAACCCTTACTCACCAGAGAATACCCAACCAGTCTACCAGATAACGCCCTTTCGTCTAGCTTATTACGTTTCTTCCCATTGACTAGAGTAACATAGCAGGGGCATCCAAACACACGTAATAACGACACATCAGGTTTCACCCCATAAAACAACTCAAAGGGTGTCTTGCGTCCCTGGTTAGGCAGACGGTTTCTAAGGTAACAAGCAGCCAGGAAGGCATAGGGCCAAAAGGACTTAGTAAGCTTAGACTCCAAGTGGATACTCCTAGCTATATTCTGAAGGACCCCATTATACCTTTCCACAGTTGCATTCTGCTGTGCAGTGTATGCCAAAGACAGCTCATGTACTGCCCCAACCGATTCTAACCAATCCTCGAACCATTTAACTATAAACTCTTTAGCCCTGTCAGATCTCAGACACTTAAAGGCAAACCCCTGCAGCTGATTTGACCATCTGAGGATGATAGTCTGGACTGCTAAGGGAGCTTCATCCTTGGTCCTCAAGCACAATACCTCAGCATAGCCAGAGAATTGGTCTACAAGGCACAAGATATAAAACTCCCCACGAAGACCCCTAATATGAACCGGTCCCATGATATCCAAGTGAAGGCGTTGGAGGGGTGCAAGGACCTCAGTCATGCTTTCTTTAGGAAAAGGGAGACGCTTTCCCTTAGCCTTGTGACAAGCATCACATGGGATCTTACCCATCTTTTGTACTTGATGAAGGCTGAGGGGTAAGTTCTTAACCATACCACGCTTGACAAGGTTGTGCAAGGCATCATAACCGGGATGACCCAGTCGCCTATGCCACAACCATGCAGGAGTGGTAGGGATAATAACTCCACCGTCCTCATCAACATCAAGTGCAAAAGCTGGATAATATTCAGCAACCCTCAAACAACGACTGGAGGTGTGACAAGGCCTACATGCAAACTTATACACACCATCACTGGAAGCAGGAAAGGACCAGAGCACAGAAGAGCCCTGAGTGGCAGTACAACTAATACTATCAAAAGCAATCTTGCAGTGGAGGGAATGAGCTACAGCATTTATGGACAGGAGATTTACTGGACAGTGGGGTATGTATAGAACATTGGTTAAGGTGATTGATGTTGGTAACCAATCACTACATAACACAATGGACCCCATACCCTCTGACCGTTGAATCACCCCATCAGCAAATCGAACTGCAGGCCCAACAGCAGAGGATTTAAACACAGTGAACAACGACCTATAACCTGTGATTGACATCCCAGCTCCCGAGTCCACATGCCAGATACCTTCAGAAAGACTTGGGCTGCAAATGTTTGAGAACTTAGTCGTGCAAGAAAATAGGACAGAGCTTACCTCCTAGTTCTTTGAAATGGCGTACCCATCGATCTGAGCCTGCAAGGACGACAGCTGCTTACGTGTAAGCGACCCTGGAAGGGCCAAAGCTACGGGCACCGGTTCAGAACCAGGTGCACGTCCCTTGGCCTTTCTGAGTTCCGGATACTTTGTAAAGCAGCGGTCTTCCGAGTGGCTCGTTTTCGAACGACAGGGTCCCCAAGTGCAATCCAAGCGCCTCTTGGTGCCCCCGGAACTCTGAGAACCAGATCCCTTGCCCCGCTGGAAAGCAGCATTAGCAGGGATCTGGGGAGGGTCGCGGGACCAGCCAGGATGCCTTGGATCAGACCTGGGGAGAGACACATTTAAGAAATCTAACGATCTATAAGCATCAAGACAAGACCAGTAGTCTACGGTCTTGTTCTGGTACAACTCAAAGCCAAACTGGAGGCGCAGCGAATCGAATCGAGGGTGAGTGATGCCATTGATTATAGTGTGCATCGCGTGACGCTGCGGCTGCGGGTATCCCGCACTGCGAAGATCAGTGCACAACTGCCGCACCCTGCGAAAGAACACATCCACGGGTTCAGAGTTGTTCATGGTCACACTACGAAGCTCAACAAGCATGAGGGGAACCCGAGCAGCAAGGGCATCAGAATGCTGCCTCTTGATATGCAGTAAGATATCGCGAGGTGTAGCAAAATCCTGATACACCTGTACCATCGGTTCCGTCATGTGCGCGAGCATCATGGTGAGACACATGAACTCCTGGCGTGCAAGGGGCAGGGTACTAAATCCTAACAGTGCAGGATCTACACGAGTCTGACTAGGAGAGGCAGGTGGTGAGGCAACAGGCGAAAACGGCGTGGCATCATACATAGCGCGAACCGACAGAAAGTACTCGGCAGCGATGCCAGCATCATATGCACGCTGGTCATCAAGGTTCTCAATCTCATCCAAAGAACTCGCAACATTTACGAGTAGCTCAAAATCTGGCCTAGGAGGTACAATGGCTCAGAAGGGTTGCGAACAAAGGGGAGGGGAGGAATCAAAGGACCAAGTGACGAGCTTCTCAGAAAAGTCGGCATTGCCAACTCAGGTACCGCAGGTGGATGCGGAGGAGCAGTTGGAGGCTTGTAGACAGGAGGAGGAGGAGGAGGAGGAGGAGCCGACTGGTGCTCAAACACCGGAGACTCAAAAACACGAGTGGCAGTGGAAGGTGTGACTCCACCGAAGTCACCACTCCGCGCACTCTGTAGGTCTTCCTCTTCGTCGTCATCGTCATCCTCAGTGTAGTAGCCATCTTCATGCTTATGGCGAGCCAGATCAGCATTGTCATACTCAAAACGGGCATCAGGAGGCGGAGGAGAAGACTTGTATTTGATGATCTGAGTCGAGACGCAGCATAGACGCATCAGAATATCCTCTACCTCAGGAAGGAGGCGTTGGACAAGAGGAGAAGGAGGGAGAGAAATGGAGGTTTGGTAGGGGGGGATGTCTTCCATGATGGCGGAAGGAGACTTATCTAAGGCAGCAGAGGCCGCTGGCGCGCAATCATCAAGCCAATCAGTGGGAACACGAGTCTTGAACGGAAGAATGCGGTCGCAGCCATTGGATACAATGACGCTCTCCATACCGCGCGACCAAGACAAACCATTCTGTGGGGTTAGCTTTTCGAAGCCGGCAGGAGGCCCACGCGGAAGTTGCATTATAAAGCAGTGGTAGATCGAGATGAAGCCCAGAACCTATCAGCTATTAAGCACTTCTAAGAGTGGACAGAGATGTATGCAGCGGAGACAGACGCGCCAATCTATACACAGAGACGAGAATAACGTTACAAGCAAGGACGTACACTAAAGGACACCAGCGGTGGGCGAAGTGGATGCCTGTAACCTGAATAGACCCTAAGCCCAGATCTTGTCACCCTGACACCGTTTAACACAGGACATGTCAGGGAGAGACCGATAAGACACAGAGAGACAGGCAGTCAATAGGAAGCTGACACTGAGTCACTAAAGGATGACTCAGTTCTACGGGAAGCTATCACTATGGGAAGCTATCAGGGCCGATAGTTCTAAGGGAGTACATAAGTAGTCACCAAGTCATAAAACGCTTGAGAGCACCGCAATTCATGCTGACAGTTACTTCCACGATGGCGGAAGGACTCTCATGACCGCTAGCAGAGGCAGCTGGTGCACAAACGTCTAGCCAATCATCAAGAGGAGCCGTTCCTCCGTTGGAAGGATTGGTCGCAGCCATCGCTGAGAATGATACTGCGCATCCCGCGCGTCCAGGAAAGACCATCCATGTCATGGAGTTTCTCAAAATGGCGGGAGGTCCTCGCGGAAGTTGCATCGCAAAGCAGTGGTAGTAAATGAAGGGCCGTATAACCTATCAGCTTGGATAACACTCCGGAGAGTGGACTTTGTGTGTGCAGCACGCCAATCTATAAATGCGGAGACGAGAATAAGTTACAAGCACAGGAGACCCATTAAGGGGCACCAGTGGAGGAAAGGGGGCGGTAGCCTGGAACCTGATCAGGGTACAGGCTAGACAGCGCGTGTCAGAAGAACCGATGACACAGTCAACAGGAAGCTGACATAGTACTGTCAGGACCGATAGTTCTAAGGGAGTACACAAGGAGTCACCAAGACATAAAACAAGCGAGAGCACCGCTATTCATGCTGATAGATGCGAAGAGCAGAGCCGAGGCATGTAAAGGTCCTAATATCCTGCCGTTGACGATCAGTCAATCCCAAATCCCCCCCTCTATCGCTCGACTTACCCGGTTGGGGGGTAGAGGGAGCAGCACCCGTAGTGGTGCTGTCCATACCCCCCTGCTTCCTACCACCTCCAGAATCTCCAGGTCCAGACGCGTAGGTCGTTCCAGTTCCTCTGGCGAACCCTACGACAGTGCCGGCGATCCGCCAGATAGAGCTGATGATCCGCCAGCTTGATCGAAAAAATTCTCCAGAAGGTAGCACAGAGCCACTAGAGCGCAAGCTCATGCCAGTAGCCGACCGTCGGCTGGGCAGAGCAAAGTCGGTCACAGATAGACGACGTAGACAGCGGAACATCAGCAGGGAGCTTGGTCAGCTTGGCAACCTCGCTCCGGGTTCGCAGGCAGAGCCTCAAACACCGGAGAAATGTTAGCGACGTCAAGGACGCGAGCAGACGAAGACAGGGTATCTCCACCGATGTCCAGGCTAGTCGCCGACTTGAGTCTGCACGTCACAGTCATCTTCGACAGACGGGAGGAGGCGACAGACGGCAGGGGAGGAAAAAGAAGGGAAGATGGAGGAATCGTGTGGGGGTGTGGCTTCCACAATGGCGGAAGGAAACTCTTCTCCGGCAGCAGAGGCCGTAGGTGCGCGCACATCCATCAGCCAATTTGTCGTCATGTCAGGACTTCGAAACTTCCAGAATGAGGCTTGTTGAAGCCAAGTAGAGGACGACGCAGAAGATGCATTGCAAAGCAGTGGTACCATGATGAGCCCGATAACCTATCAGCTTAAACACTTCGAAAGTGGACAGATGCTTGCGCGGTCAAACGCGCCAATCTATACACGGAGATGAGAATAATTAAAGGGACTGGGGAACCACATAAGACACCAGCGGTGGAAGGGGCGGAAGCCTGGAACCTAATCAGGGTACAGGCTATACAGCGCGTGTCAGGGGACCAGGGGACGCAGCCTACAGGAAGCTGTCACCGTGTCATGAAGGATGACACAGTCTACAGGAAGCTGTTACCGTACAGAAAAGCAGTTACTATCTACAGCTATAGTTCTAAGGAAGTACAGTAGTAGTCACCAAGACATAAAACGATCGAGTGAACCGCAATTGATGCTGATAGTCAGCGCTTTATAGTGCAAAAAGGGCAAAAACTGCGCGCTGCGCCCACAGGGGGTTGAAAAAACTGCGCGAAACGCGCAGTGGGGCTCAAAAAGCGTGCGCAAAATCGCGCTGCCGCGCGCGCTTCGTAGTACCCTGATTTGGCCTACCCCTGGACTGTAACATACATACATACATACATACATACATACATACATACATACATACATACATACATACATACATACATACATACATGGGTTGAAACTCATCACAAGCTTGTAAAAAGCAGGCGTAAGATGCAGCCCGCGCCTTTTCCACGACGTTCAAGCAGGCCATGGAAATACAACTGTACTAAACGTCTATACCCTATTCCCAAGTCCCAAGTGCAGAATGTAATCTCACGGGTCGAGACAGTTTGAAGACATGCCAAGATCCAGGACGTACAGCCTCACAGCCACGGTGCGGTATGTAGACGGTGTAGTAATGACCAGGCCTCTGGTATAGACTTGGGTGATTAGAAATGACGAACTGCTGAATTGCCCCGAAGTTGTTGTGCATAACTGCATACATGATCTGCTTTCTTCGCTAGTTTGCTCCAGACAATTTGTTAACAATTAAATTTGCATGTCTGCCGTTTATTTGAGTTTGTTTTTATCTTACCCTGGTGTGCGCGGTGAGCCAGTGCGTTTTTACTTTTTGGACATGCTTGTGTAACCCCATGGTACATTGGTACCAGGCCCCGTGACAGGCAAACAACGAACAATATATATATATATATATATACAAACAGGGCCACGTTCAGCTCTCGCGTTGTCCTATGGTCGTTTTTGTTCGGACCTTGGAATATGATAGGAATGCTACATAACGATACCGTAGTTTTTCAGCCAACTCTGGGCTGCTCACAGTATTCCAATTCCCTAGTGCGGTACCCGCGGAACCCAGGTAACATACTAAGCGGATTATCGGTAGACAATGTAATAAAATTAACAAAACGGTAAACGTAATTGAGTAGCGTACGTGAGTATAGACCGTTCCTTCCGGTTGCGCTGCTGAAAAGGGGTCAAGGTGACGCTGGCACCGTCCGAAACCAACGGACATGCGGTAGCTGGACAATCCTGCTACCGTATGCATACGCGCATGCTAGCTGCAGGTCCTAGAAAGAAAGAAACTTGTGGACAGGAACTTCCGGTACGCTGCAGTACAAGGTCATCGCGTTCCGACTTCTATTGCCCGATGTTAAGCGAGCCAGGGTGGCGTTTCTCATTTCTCGGTTTGAAGTCGGTTGGAAATGGGATGGGCTATAGGTGAGAGTTGGTTGGCAATCCGTTGGACACGACAACCTTTCTTCTGTTTACTGCTGAGCTAGATATAGCACCTCGAAACTCTAAGCGAAGCGCCTCACCACCTTGGCGTCTTTTCCTCTAAGTTTCTATCACTGTAACAATTTTACCACTACTGTTACTGATTGCTCTACTGCGTAACATTTTTTCTGACCAAGCCAATCCCTGCACGTTTTTGCCTTCTCGAGG
>JACBWV010000045.1:3390857-3450857 GCA_013435795.1 Chlamydomonas sp. ICE-L | reverse complement strand
GGGGATGGGGATGGGGATGGCCGGATGGGTACCCCCCCTGTAAGTAGGGTTGTTTTGTTTTCGGTGTGAGGAGTGCGGTGTGTCTAACCTTGTTGCTGCCCTCGTGAACCTTGTTGCTGCCCTCGTGGCTGTTCTTGCGAAATGTGTGTCTCGTATACCGCGCTTTGGCAAACAGTCGCGCGTTACCACATAAACTGGGGCTGTGCACCCTTCGACAGTGACTAGGCAGTCTTCTTCGGGATGACTGCCGAATTCAAACGTCAAGTGGTTCGGGGCGCAGTTTGACTTAAATCTACCTGGAAGATGAGGTGACGTGACTGAAATACAACTTGTCTGAAATTTGCTTCGAGTCGGAGAAAAGGTGACTGTCTTAGCGAGTTTATTGAGCTGCTTGCCGTTTGCAAACGTCAGTTCGTGCGGTCCAAGTGCAATTTGTAGGGCGAACCCTTAGGTTCCCTAGCGCATCCGTTTGGCGCATCCGTTTGGCTCGTCTGGCAGTACGCCTGATGTACCGAAGTCGCTACCCATGGAGGGGCGGTAAAAAGGGGCAGTACTAAAAAGGGCAGTACTGCTAAAAACACCGAACGTCAGCAGTACGCACCAAATAAACAGTGGGATGTCTAGCATTACAAAGTCATATGATATGCGGGTCCTTACTAAGGGGTAAAGGAGAATTAAAAGGATGGGTTTATGAGGGTAATACTTGGTAATACGTACGTTATCGTCCCACCCCTGGAACTGAGGGCATAGGGATGGGATGGCAAGGTAGGTGGGTGGGTTTATGAGGGTAATGTACATGAAATATACTTTGGTCAACGGCATATGATATGCCGGTCCCCACTCGCTGGCAGGTTTTCCCCCGCAATATGTAGAAATCCCTACTTTTGACCCCCCCGTTTTGGCCCGAATTACTGTTTCAAATGAAATGGGCCTTTCATGGCCCTAAATAGCCCTAAAAGCTATGAACAGCTACACAATCGCTGTCCCTAGAGTTGGCCTAAACCATGAAGTAAAAAAACCAGCTTTCAGATTTGAAAACAAAACCCTACTCGCAGGGAGTATTTCTTGTGGATTAACGCCAGTAAGGTTACTCCCATAGCAGACAGTGCAAGTGCTCATAACCAGTCATTCCGGGAGGCGGAGGACGCGGTTGCTGGTCCTGGGTCAGGCTCAAAACCATAAAAACAAATAAATATGAGCTACAAAAAAACAGCTCCCATATTTGAAAACAAAACCCAACTCGCAGGGAGTCTTTCTTGTGGATTATCGCCAGTAAGGTTACTCCCATAGCAGACAGTGCGAGTGCTCGTAACCAGTCATTCCGGGAGGTGGAGGACGCGGTTGCTGGTCCTGGGGGAGGCCTTACACCATAAAAAACAAAAAAAATGAAGCTACAAAAAAAAAAACTTCCATTTTTGAAAAAAACTACTCGCAGGCAGGAGGAGCCCAGGCCACAGAATTTCCAGTCAGGCCGATCAAATTTTTCTGAGAACGGGGCCGTATTGGCTTGTAACTAGGCGATATTAAAAGTGACTTTTCAGGTCATTCTGAGCACCTCATTTGGGGGGGGGGGGGGGGGGGGGGGGGGGTCAGCCCTCATTTGTTTTTTTGCTAACTTTTTACTCAGATCTCCAAATGAAATTCTGAGACCACCCATGAGTAGGCCTTGGTAAGGGTAGTCTAGTGGCACCACTTTGGACCTCATCCAATAAGTATTTACCCCCCCCCCCCCCCCCCCCCAGGCCAGAGTATGAGAGGGTGAATGGCTGGGTATTGGTTGATAATATGGGTGGGTAAATGGGTGGGTAGTATGGGTGTGTGTGGTGTGGTGGTGCCCCCCCCCCCCCCCACCCCACCCTGCCTCGACCCCCCCCCCCCACCCCACACACACACCCAACCGCCCCCGCCTCGACCCTCCACCATGCGACAAGACCAAAACGAGGCCGAGTTGGGTAGGACCCAAAGGGAAGTGTAGCTGAACCATGCTGAGAAAACTGACCTGCTACTGTTTTTTTTAAAATAATAAGAACTCCAGTTTTGGGCCGCCCCCTGCCAAGGTGAAGGGTGACTACAGTGCTCGGGCAACCCAGAGGGGGTGCAGAACTGATTTTTGACTATCACACAATCCCTATGTGGGAATTCCGAGGATGCCATTATGTGCGCCATACTGTAACCCCCCAGAATCCATATCTAAGTTTTTCAAAGAGGGGTCATTTCTGTTTAGGGGGGGGGGGGGGGGGGGGGGGGGGGAGGGGTCAGCCCTCCCCATGTTTTTTAGGCATGTTGTGGCCTATCTTTTTTTTTCTCCTCCCGTCGCAGGGAATCTTTCTTGTGGATTTACGCCAGTAAGGTTACTCCCATAGCAGACAGTGCGAGTGCTCGTAACCAAGCATTCCGAGAGGCGGAGGACGCTGTTGCTGGCCGGGGAAAGTCGCTGTCCCAGGAAAGCCGTGCCGAAGAAACTGACGAGGAGACCGCTGCCCTAGAAGGGATAATGATGCTTGCTGAAGAGTCCAAGGCTGTTAAGGGGAGGGAGGTCCCTAGTGCAGTTGCTCAGGAGGTCTCCTGCCAAGGTGGGGCTTAAAGGGAAGGGAGTATGGGTGGGGATGGGGCTAGCACGGGTGAATCTCTTTCCCAGGAGACTTTGCCCTCTAGTGCCATCTCAGACATTGCGAAGCATGCAGGTTGGGTGCCGCTGGTGCCTATATCGTGTACCATTTATCGAATGTGCTCCCTCTGTATGTATCTGGACTGGATACTCTCTAGTGCTGTCTCAGACATTGCGAAGCTGGGGGGGGGGGGGGGGGGGGGCTGCTGCTGGTGCCTATATCTAATGTTTACCTTTTATCTAATGTTTACATTCCATGTGATGTGCCCCCCCTGCGTATATCTGGATAGGATACTCTTTAGTGCTGTCTAAGACATTGCCAAGCATGGGGGGGGGGGGGGGGGGGGGGGCTGGTGCTTGTATCTAATGTTGACCTTTTATCGACTGTGCCCCCTATGTACAGATTTGGATAGGATGCTCCTTAGTGCTGTCTAAGACATTGCCAAGCATGGGGGGGGGGGGGGGGGGGGGGGGGGCTGCTGGTGCTTGTATCTAATGTTGACCTTATATCGAGTGTGCCCCCTATGTACAGATCTGGATAGGATGCTCCTTAGTGCTGTCTACGACATTGCCAAGCATGGGGGGTGCTGGTGCTCCTGGTGCTTGTATATAATGTTTCCCTTATATCGAATGTGCCCCTTATGTACAGATCTGGATAGGATACTCTCTAGTGCTGTCTAAGAAATTGCCAAGCACGGGGGGGGGGGGGGGGGGGGGGGGGGGGCATATATCTAATGTTTCCTTTCTTATATCGAATGTGCCCCCTCTGCGTAGATCTGGACAGGATGCTCTCTAGTGCTGTCTCTGACATTGTAAAGCATGGGGCTGCTGCTGGTCCGAGTGTTAGTTCCCAGGACCAGGGTTACATTAGCTTCAAGAGCTGGAGCCCGAACGAGGAGCTGGAGCTGGCCATCAACCACTGTGAAATCGGAAGCAACTGGGAGCTTGTTAGTGCGCATCTGCCTGGTCGCAAACAGGTACAGTCACTTGAGGTTCATATGTTTTGCTTACAAAAAAATGAGGAGCTGGGGCTTGTCATCAACCACTGTGAAAGCAACTGGGAGCTGGTTAGTGCGCATCTGCCTGTTCACAAGCAGGCGCAGTCACTTTCACTTCATGTTTTGTGCTTTGTTTCTCTCTTAAGAATGAAAAATTGTTTGTCTCTAAAGAACGAGGAGCTGGAGCTGGCCATCAACCACTGTGAAATCGGGAGTAACTGGGAGCTGGTTAGTGTGCATCTGCCTGGTCGCAAGCAGGTACAATCACTTGTCGTTTAATATGTTGTTCAATGTTTTATACAATTGTAATGTTACAATTCTTAATTTTACATTTTGTTTTCGCTTTAGCCCCCCCTGGACCGCACAAGGTCCCCGGCTGAAGCCCTAAGTTCCTCCTGTGTCTCTCTCTGCCGTCCGTCTCTCCATCTATCCATCTGTCCGACAAATGACCAGGCGTTTGAACGATTCCGACCACCTCCGCACCCACAATTTTTGCTCATAGTTGGAGTGCGCATGACTAGAGTTATCAGCACTGCAGCGGTCAAGATCCTTGGCAAAAGTTGTGCAATGTTTGTAGCTCTATTCGGCTACGAGTAGCTACTTTCTCCACTACTTTTTTAACTCCCTGCCGGTTAAAGCGATTTCCGTGTCGCTTGCATCTTAGAACTTGTCAAATTAGCAACTTACTCAGTGCCGAGTGCTCCTAAGTTAGTATGTTCTTACTGCTACCTGTTTGCCAAATGTATCACAAGCTAGGGCAGCTGAGAGCTGTCAGAGTTAGCTGTCCAGGACGGTTGAAATCTTGAGGCCTAGCCCATTGGCTGGCTGAGGGAGCTGCCTAGAATCTGCTGCTCGTAGCTGAAAAGAAAAAGTGTGTGTGTATCTTCCTGTGGATATACGCCAACATGGTTTTTATCCACTTTTGTTTTTACAATTTATGACTTCCCACGCCCTCACCCACTGACCCACGCACACCGCTCCACTCCCACTGACCCACGGAAACTGACTGGTTCCCAGCAGGCTGAGGCAGAGGAGTACTGGAACAAGGTCCTGCGCAGCCGCATCCCTGCCAGGATGCTCACCTTCCTGTGGATATACACCAACATAGTTTATGTCCACTTCTGTTTTTTCAATTTCTTAAAATCCACGCCCACTGACCCACGCTCGCCGCTCCACTCCCACTGACCACACACACTGACTGGTTCCAAGCAGGCAGAGACAGAGGAGTACTGGAACAAGGTCCTGCGCAGCCGCATCCCCGCCAGGATGCTCACCTTCCTGTGGATATACGTCAACAAGGTGGACAACAACTCCCTGTACGCAAGTAGCCGTAACTATGCATTCACCGAGGCCAAGGCTCTGGTCATTTCCATCCAAGAGGGACTGTCGGGCCGGGGTATCAGCCTCTCCAACAACAATGTTGGTCTGGCATCAAATGAGCTTCAATGTGAGTTGGGAATATCCACCACCCCACATCATCCACCATCCCACATCCACCACCCCACCACATCCACACCACATCCAAGAGGGCCTTCCGGGCCGGGGCTTCAGCCTCTCCATCAACACTGTTGGCCTGGCATCAAATGAGCTTCAATGTGAGTTGGGAATATCCACCACCCCACATCATCCACCATCTCACATCCACCACCCCACCACCCCACCACATCCACACCACATCCAAGAGGGCCTTCCGGGCCGGGGCTTCAGCCTCTCCATCAACACTGTTGGTCTGGCATCAAATGAGCTTCAAGGTGAGTCGGGAATATCCACCACCCCACCTCATCCACCATCCCACATCCACCACCCCACCACATCCACACCACATCCAGGAGGGCCTTCTGGGCCGGGGCTTCAGCCTCTCCATCAACACTGTTGGCCTGGCATCAAATGAGCTTCAATGTGAGTCGGGAATATCCACCACCCCACCTCATCCACCATCCCACATCCACCACCCCACCACATCCACACCACATCCAAGAGGGCCTTCCGGGCCGGGGCTTCAGCCTCTCTATCAACACCGTTGGCCTGGCATCAAATGAGCTTCAATGTGAGTTGGGAATATCCACCACCCCACCTCATCCTCCATCCCACATCCACCACCCCACATACACACCACACCCACACCACATCCAAGAGGGCCTGTCAAGCCGGTGCATCAGCCTCTCCCACAAAACTGTTGGCCTGGCATCAAATGAGCTTCAATGTGAGTCAGAAACATCCAGCAACCCACCTCATCCACCACCCCACATCCCAGAGGGCCTTTCGTGCCGGGGCACCAGCCTCTCCATCAACACCGTTGGTATGGCATCAAACTAGCTTCAATGTGAGTCAGACTCCCATGGCATGACTTCTATATTTAAGCGGGACATGGTGTTGGTAGAAACGGCTGTAGATACTGTTTTTTATTTCAGATTTCTGTAGGCCAGGTTGAGTAAGTACTTGGGCTACTCAAGCCTGATTTCAGGATTGTTGCCTAGCCATGGTGGAGCGCGAAGCGCAGAGCCTAGGGGGGGTTGGAGTGTTCATGCATCACCATGTAACAACATAATACCTACTGAATGGCGATGCGTTGTCGAAAGAAGATCAACAGTGGATGTAGACGGCATATATATGTACTTGGTGGAGGTATATACAGCAACAGATAGTGTAGATGCTTACTAGGTTGCATAGTTTTTATTTCCAGCTACGAGGAGCAGCTTCTGGGCACCCCCTGGGATCTCTCTTCATCCAAACCTTAACTTACCTTGGCACCTGGAAGCTGATTTCGTAAGGTTTCCATTGCTCCGGGAATCTTTGTGGTTTGCCCAGTGGCAGTCTCAGGGAGCTGCCTAGAAGCTGGTGCTGGTAGCCGAAAAGAAACCAGAGGCAGGTGGAGGTGGTTAAAAAAAAGGTTCAAAAAGGTGTTAAGAAGATGTAAACAAAACATAGCTAGGTGAAGGTGTTTGAAAAGGTGTTTTAAAAAAGGTGTTAAAAAACAGAGCGACGTGGAGGTAGGGAACGGCAACTAATATTAGTCTTTGAAAAACTAACATTAACTAATATTATTATAGTGTCATAATAATATTAGTTTTTCAAATAAATTTGAAATTCTGGTGAGGTGGCTCATCCGAATAATATTATATTATATTATATAATTTTATTTATTCACTAATATTATATAACATAGCCGACCCCTACATGGAGCTGTTTACAGCATTAGAGAGCATTCATATCTACTAGGTGCAAACCACTCATGTGCTCGGACTAATAGTAGTTCTCGGACTAATAGTAGTGCTCGGACTAACAGTAGTGCTCGGACTAATAGTAGTGCTCGGACTAATAGTAGTGCTCGGACTAATAGTAGTGCTCGAACTAATAGTAGTGCTTGGACTAATAGTAGTGCTCGGACTAATAGTAGTGCTCGGACTAATAGTAGTGCTTGGACTAATAGTAGTGCTCGGACTAATAGTAGTGCTCGGACTAATAGTAGTGCTCGGACTAATAGTAGTGCTCGGACTAATAGTAGTGCTCGGACTAATAGTAGTGCTCGGACTAATAGTAGTGCTTGGACTAATAGTAGTGCTCGGACTAATAGTAGTGCTCGGACTAATAGTAGTGCTTGGACTAATAGTAGTGCTCGGACTAATAGTAGTGCTTGGACTAATAGTAGTGCTCGGACTAATAGTAGTGCTTGGACTAATGCCTAAGCAGCTCGCCAGCTAGCTGCACTTCCAACAACTCCCTAGCTTCCAGCCTTGCAAGTGGCCCCTGCCACACACTCCTCAAACCACCTACCACCTTGTACCACCTGATAAACCACCTACTAATCGGGTCCCTTTCGATTCTGCCTACTGCATTGTAAGCAGATCGCCAGCTGGCTGCACCTCCAACAACTCCCTAGCTTCCAGCCCTGCGAGTGGTGCCTGCCACCCACTCATCAAACCACCTACCACCCTGTTCCACCTAATAAACCACCTACTAATCGGGTCCCTTTCGATTCTGCTTACTGCATAGTAAGCAGATCGCCAGCTGGCTGCACCTCCAACAACTCCCTAGCTTCCAGCCTTGCAAGTGGTGCCTGCCACCCACTCATCAAACCACCTACCACCCTGTTCCACCTAATAAACCACCTACTAATCGGGTCCCTTTCGATTCTGCCTACTGCATAGTAAGCAGATCGCCAGCTGGCTGCACCTCCAACAACTCCCTAGCTTCCAGCCTTGCGAGTGGTGCCTGCCACCCACTCATCAAATAACCTTCCACCCTGTACCAACTAATAATAAACCACCCACTAATCCGTTCCCTAATCACCTACCACCCTGTACCACCTTATAATAAACCACCCACTAATCCGTTCCCTAATCACCTTCCACCCTGTACCACCTAATAATAAACCACCCACTAATCCGTTCCCTAATCACTTACCACCCTGTACCACCTAATAATAAACCACCCACTAATCCGTTCCCTAATCACCTACCACCCTGTACCACCTAATAATAAACCACCCACTAATCGGTTCCCTGTTGACTCTGCCTCAGGCCATGTAAGCAGATCGCCAGCTGGCTGCGCCTCCAACAACTCTCAAGCATCCAGCCTTGTCAGTGGCGCCTTCCGTCCCCTTCCTTTGCGCCCTGAGTTCCACGAGGCCAACCCCAAGTACTTCAACCAAGTGCCCAGGAGCTCATCCCTGGAGTCAGTTGAACTGACCAACCGGCCTCCTATCGAGCCTCGTATGAAGAGGTGAGTACTTCAGGTTTATTTTTTAATTACTTGGGGTTTATTTTATTCATTTATTTTTAATTATTTCGTTTTGTCGTCTTATTAATTGGGAGATCATCCCTAGAGATCATCCCAGGAGTCAGATGAACTGACCAACGGCCCTCCTATCGAGCCTCGTATGAAGAGGTGAGTACACTGGGTTTATTCATTTTATTTTTCATTTACTTGGGGTTTATTTTATTCATTTATTTTTTAATTACGTAGGTTTTTTATTTTATTGGGAGCTTGGGAGCTTGGGAGCTCATCCCTCGCCTTTAGCTCATCCCAGGAGTCAGTCGAACTGACCAACGGCCCTCCTATCAAGCCTCGTATGAAGAGGTGAGCTCTTCTGTGTTTTATTACTTCGGTTTATTTATTTTTAAATTACTTTGGGTTATTTCTTTCATTCATTTTATTTTTGAATCACTTAAGGTTTATTTATTTTATCTGTAATTACTTAGGAGGTCGTTCCTGGATTCTATTACCCAACCGCTCTCCTATCAAGCCTCACACGAAGGGGTGAGAGGATCAAAAATAGTAATGGGTGTTGACTTGACTTGTCTTGTCTCCAACTTGTGAAGTTAGTAATGATAACGCCTGGTGGGGCGTGTTATTAAGGGAGCCCTCATATGGCGGTAGAGGACTACTAGGCAGTAGGGCTGCTACTTAACGTGGACAAAGCTACCATGGCGGTTGACAGCGACTGCGAACACAAAAGCGCACCCGTTGAAATGACCAACCGCCCTCCTATCGAGCCTCGTATGAAGAGCCTCTCAACCCTCCACAACCGCTTCTCAATGAAACATGACCGCCCTCAATCAAACATAACCGCCCTCAACCAACCACAATTGCCCCCAGCGGGATGCACTCAGAGCTTTCTTCAACAGAAGGAGTCTTCCAAGCCTTCAAACCCCAACCAAACATATGCACTACTGAACCAACCACTACCGCCCCCCAACCAACCACAACCCAACCACAACTGCCCATCAATCAAACAGAACCGCCCTAAACCAACCAGAACGGCCCTCAACCAACCACAACCGCCCCTCAATCAAACAGAACCGCCCTAAACCAACCAGAATGGCCCTCAACCAACCACAACCGCCCCTCGATCAAACAGAACCGCCCTAAACCAACCAGAATGGCCCTCAACCAACCACAACCACCCCTCAATCAAACAGAACCGCCCTAAACCAACCAGAACGGCCCTCAACCAACCACAACCGCCCCTCAATCAAACAGAAGCGCCCTAGACCAACCAGAAGGGCCCTCAACCAACCACAACCGCCCCTCAATCAAACAGAAGCGCCCTAAACCAACCAGAAGCGCCCTAAACCAACCACAACCGCCCCTCAACCAACCACAACCGCCCCTCAATCAAACAGAACCGCCCTAAACCAACCAGAACGGCCCTCAACCAACCACAACCGCCCTCGATCAAACAGAACCGCTCCCTAAACCAACCAGAAACTGCCTCAACCAACCACAAACCGCCCCTCAATCAAACAGAACCGCCTAAACCACCAGAACTGCCCTCAACCAACCACAACCGCCCCTCAATCAAACAGAACCGCCCTAAACCAACCAGAACGGCCCTCAACCAACCACAACCGCCCCTCAATCAAACAGAACCGCCCTAAACCAACCAGAACTGCCCTCAACCAACCACAACCGCCCCTCATCAACAGACACGCCCTAACCAACCAGAAAACGGAACTCAACCACCACAAACGCCCTCAATCAAACGATAATTCGCCCTATAACCTACCAGAAACGGCCCTCAACCAACCACAACCCAACCTCCGCTCAATCAAACAGAACCGCCCTAAACCAACCAGAACGGCCCTCAACCAACCACAACCGCCCTCAATCAAAAAACAGAACCGCACTAAACCAAACCAGAATGGCCATCACCACCAAAACCGCCCCTCAATCAAACATACCGCCACTAAAAACCAACCAGAATGGGCCCGCACCAACACAACGCCCCTTGAATCAAACGAGAACCGCCCTAACCAACCAGAAAGGACCGCTCACCACCACAACCGACCCTCAAGCAAACAGACCGACTAAACGCACCAGAACGGCCCTCAACCAACCACAACCGCCCCTCGATCAAACAGAAGCGCCCCTCAATCAACCACAACCGTCCCTCAATAAAACACAACCGACCCTTAACCAACCACAACCGCCCCTCAATCAACCACAACCGCCCCTGAACCAACCACAACCCAGCCGCAACCGCCCCGCACAGGATGCACTCAGAGCTTTCTTCAACAGAAGGAGCCTTCCAAGCCTTCAAACCCCAACCAGACATAGCTACTCCTCAAACAACAACTACCGCCCCCCAACCAACCACAACCCGACCACAACCGCCCCGCACAGGATGCACTCAGAGCTTTCTTCAACAGAAGGAGCCTTCCAAGCCTTCAACCCCCAACAAAGTTACAAGCGAAGTCATAGTTCATGCAATGTAGCCAAGATGGCCGAGAGCAGCGCCCCCTACGCCTCTCTCTCGGGGGGCTTGGCAGGCGGCATCAACTTTTCAGGACACACGAGCACTGCTGCTGCAGCCCATCTCACCCAGGTGGAGCACAGCCGAACCCGATTGTCCAACTGTATGTACGCTTCGGGCAGCATGGCTCCTGCACCTGTAGCGCCCGTCGATTCGGATCTGTTTAGTGAGGCAGCTGTTAACTTGTGGAAACAACTACTGCCCTTCTCTGGAAATATGTGAGGGGTGGAGGTCAAGCTTTGCCGAACACTATTGTCCAACAGTATGTACGCATCGGGGGACAAGGCTCCCGCACCTGTAGCACCTGTCGATTTGAATCTGTTCAGCAAGGCTGCATTAAACCTGTGGAAACAACTACTGCCCTTCTCAGAAAAGGGTCCCCAGAATTTCACCAGATTTTCGGGATTGACCGCTTACGCGTAAATCTAACCGCTACCACTACCGATACCCGCACACCGACCCGCCTGACTTAGCAGCTGGGTTTTATACTGTACTACTTGGATTGGAGACTGCGAAAGTTCGGTTTCAGACTGCGGCAGTTGGGTTTCAGGCTTCAGTGCAGGGGAAAGGACAGTTGTAAACAAATGGCGTTTGGCAGGGAATCTCAAATAAGGTCGTGAGGACCCGTTCCAGGCTTGTACTAATGTTACAGGAAAAGCGTGAGTTTAGAAGGATTAGGAAGCTATTTTGAAGGGAAATGGTACTGTCGAAATTGATGAAAGACTTGTTTAGGTCACAATCAGTTGTGCCCGCCATCATTAATATGTATGTATAAATATATAGTACGCCTTATTACTCGGCGTGAGGTTGAAGGGGCCAGCCCGTTTTCTTTCACTGGGGGCAACCACCAACAGGGGAAGGGGGGGGGGGGGGGGGGGTGTGTGGGGGGGGGGGGGGGGGGCAATCGTCCCACTGGAGGAGGGTTTGGGGCCTGTTCTTTGTGTCTTCTGCAGTGGCATAGGTGCGGAGTTTGGTGCAGAGACTTGCCTAGGTCATAATCAGGTGTCTCCGCCATCATTAATATGTATATCAATGATATATATATCATTGATATACATAAGGGCGACACTCGAGCACTTCGATTTTGCTTTATTTAGGGAGGAACTTTTGTTTGCATTGGGTTTTGAGAGCATCTGACGAGTTGGTACTTGCTTTCTGTATTGAGGAGGTTTGCATTTGGTAAAGAGAGCATCTGACAAGTTGATATTTGCTTTCTGCATTGAGGAGGTTTGCATGAGGTATAGAGAGCACTTGAAGGGTTGATATTTGCTTTCTGTATTGAGGAGGTTTGCATTAGGTATAGAGAGCACTTGAAGGGTTGATATTTGCTTTCTGTATTGAGGAGGTTTGCATTAGGTATAGAGAGCACTTGAAGGGTTGATATTTGCTTTCTGTATTGAGGAGGTTTGCATTAGGTATAGAGAGCACTTGAAGGGTTGATATTTGCTTTCTGTATTGAGGAGGTTTGCATTAGGTATAGAGAGCACTTGAAGGGTTGATATTTGCTTTCTGTATTGAGGAGGTTTGCATTAGGTATAGAGAGCACTTGAAGGGTTGATATTTGCTTTCTGTATTGAGGAGGTTTGCATTAGGTATAGAGAGCACTTGAAGGGTTGATATTTGCTTTCTGTATTGAGGAGGCAGCAAGTTTTGTTTTTATAACGATTACATCGGGTTCTGGCGACACTCAAGGAATTCGATTTTGCTTTTTTAAGGAGAAACTAAGGCGACTCATGTTTGCACTGGGTATTGAGAACACCAGAAAAGTTGATAATTGCTTTCTTGCTTGCCTTGCCACTGCCGACCACACCACCCTGCTTCTCAACTGCTACACCACCACCACCACCACCACCACCATCGAATCATGTTTGCTGTGGGTATTGAGAACACCAGAGAAGTTGATAATTGCTTCCTGTATTCAGGGGGCAGGGAGGGGTTTTTGATCGTGAACAATTTTTTTGTCTTACGTTTAGGGGTTTAGGTTTTAAACCCTAAACTTTACCACTGGGGTTACCGCCATGCACCGAATAATTTGATTTGGGTCTCGTAATTGGCAGTTCATATCTTCACTTTTTCTCAGGCTCACTTTTTTTTCTTTTTCTTCTGAGCATTCTCCAAATTCTCGAATCTCAGGCCAAAATGTCAGAATTATTGGGCTAAATTCTCTAGTTCGAGGTTGTTAAGAGTGGTAAATGAACCATTCATGTTAAGAGTGGTAGTTAAACCATTCTTGATTATGAGAGGTAGTTGAACCATTCTTGGTTAAGAGTGGTAGTTGAGCCATTCTTGGTTAAGAGTCGTAGTAAAACATTATTGTTAAGTGTGGTTGATGAACCATTCTTGACATCTGGCCAGGTATCAAGAATGGTTAATGTACCACTATTAACGGATGTACGAACTACGAAGTACAAAGTTGAATTCTCGAATCCAAGTCATCGGCTGAATGGCTACAAGACCAGGGTACTCCTTCTTGCCAAATTGGTCAGCGCTTACAGCGCACTAACGTCAAATTGATTAGCGCTTTTTAGTGCAAATAGCGCAAAAACTGCGCGCTGCGCCCACAGGGGGTTGAAAAAACTGCGCGAAACGCGTAGTGGGGCTCAAAAAGGCAGCGCAAAAGTGTGCGCTTTGAAGTACCCTGTACAAGACACAGCCAGGGTAGTGCAGGACGCAACTTGGGGAAGGTCCGTTGCGTCCCAGACACAGTTTCAGGATGTTGGTTGCGTCGCAGACGCAGGTTCAGGGTGTTGGTTGCGTCCCACCCATCAGTTGATTGGCCCACCACCACTCCATTGTCGTGGGCTACAGGTTCTGTTGATAGTAGGACGCAGCCTAATGTACAGAATGCATCCCAGGATGCAACCTACCAAATTAGGGTGCGTCCCAGGACGCACCCCCTGGGGTCCGTTTGAAGTACCCTGGACACAGCATCAACTAGATACACTGGGCCCATTGCACTCTGCCCCATGTCTTCTATTTTTTAACTGGATTCTCACCCTTCCTCCACCACTCATCAAAGTCTGAATTTTTTATTTTTTACAGCCCTCAAAGTAGCTGAGACCCCACTATTACACCGGTAACACTGGTAACACGGTTACACTGGTTACACTGGTAACACTAGTAACACTGTAACACTATTAACACTGTTATACTGGTTACACTATTACACTGGTAACACTAGTAACACTGTTACACTGGAAACACTGTTACACTTGTAACACGGTTACACTGGTAACACTGTTACACTGGTAACACTATTACATTGTTACACTGGTAACACTGTTACACTGGTAACACTAGTAACACCGGTAACACTGTTACACGGGTAACACTATTACACTGGTAACACTATTACACTGGTAACACTGTTACACTGGTAACACTAGTAACAGTGTTACACTGGTAACACTGGTTACACTGGTAACACTAGTAATACTGTTACACTGGTAACACTGGTAACACGGTTACACTGGTAACACTGGTAACACTGTTACACTGGTAACACTAGTAACACTGTTACAATGGTAACGCTGTTGCACTGGTAACACGGTAACACTAGTAACACTGTTACACTGGTAACACCGGGGGAGGTGCCGCGATACCTAAGGCTTCAGTGTCATCCGAGGCCTTCGGCCCGCGCTACCTGGGCCGGTCACCAAGTTGATGAGGGTGGTCAGGTTGTTTTGAAATTATTTTCACCTTAGGAATGGGACCTAGTACCGTGTCAAGTATTATCATATATCATCTTTCATGCAGTCTTTGACCATCTGTACCATGTCAAATACTATCATATATCATCTATCATACAGTCTTTGACTGTCAGTATCCTATCATCTATACTCATGTAGTCTTTATATTTTTTATATTTGTATCATATAGTCTTTGACTATTAGTTCCATGTTAAAGATTATCATGTATCAATTAGTCTTTGACTATCTGTACCATGTCAAATACTATCATCTATCATCTAGTATTTGACTTTCAGTACCATGTCGAAGACAATCATCTTTCACCTATCATTTAGTCTTTGAGTCCTTACATTCTGTTGTAATTATTGAATGGTGTAGACAGGGTTGTTCAGGACGCTGCTTCCTTCATCGCAGACGCAACTTCGAAGGGTCTGTTGTGTCATAGGATGCAACGTGGGGGGGGTCTGTTGATCAGGAGGAAGGGTCTGGTGCGTCGCAGGATGTAGGATGGTTGGTACAATTGGTTGTATCTCAGGCAGCAGAGCTGGGGGTCCTCCTAAAGTTCCCTGGTTGAACCGTTGAAGGAATTTGGAGTTACGTTCTCTTTGAGTTATCTGCCCTTATCCTTTAGAGTGTTCAGCATTGCCATACATATGACATTACTGAAGTCCTTGTTGCAAATGCATCCAGTTTTTTCTGCACGCCTCATTTTTATTAGTGTAACTGTTAATCAGCTATGGCTGCCTTCCTGATCTAGAACTTGGTCATATGGCTCCAGCCAGCAGATAGTCTGCTCGCCGTATTCGGGAATGGATATGGGAATGCACAGGTCCGGTTACGTGTTGTCTGTCCTGCTGGTCAACTTGGACTTGGGTACATAGCTCCAGCCAGCAATCTGAATTTTGGCGGATCAGCAGCCCCATCCATATTACAATCCTGCGATTTTTCTGATGTGACCGACGCTGCTAATTAGTAACATAGCCCACCTCAGGTATAGCCCTACATCCAATCCGTAGTGCTTTGGTAACAACAGGCTAAAACCCTCAACATGGGCTTATAATCCAATGAGCTGTTGTCGTAATTCAACCGCTAGCAAACCACGACACTGGCTACTGATGGCCTGGGCAATGGCCACCTGGGCAGTGGCCACCTGCGCGATGCTCGAGCAAAGCATATGATATCCGTAAGCATTAAGTATTAGGCACGCGCGATGCTCAAGCCAACAATCTGAACTCCGTAAACGTTTCTCACACCTTGAAGCGCGATAGACCACGACGGCGAGAAACATTTAGTATCGCGCATGCTCGATAAATCGTGCCTAATAGAAGCTAGGGCGTGAGTGCGTGTAATCAGATTTCCCATATGTTGACTGGGCGTGCGTGTTTTCCCTCACCTGATTTTTACGCACTTTTTTATGCCTTCGCAAATTCCCAGGGAGCTTTGATTTGAATAGCCCTCAATATCCGCCTTGACAAACTAAAACAAGGTTACTTAACTGAGACAAACATGATGCACGAGAATCTATTCCCGTGAGCTATTCCCGAGACGTCATGTATTCTCAATTCCGATTGTAGGCGGGCTCTTGAACGATGTGCAGGTCGCGCGCGCCACAGGCTGCCACGTACTGGCGCGTACAGGGGCCCTGGCCACGTATGCCCGGCGTACGCGCAGAAGTCGATTCGATTCGATCCCCCTGATTCGATCCAACCACATCAACGGCTCTGCCACTGCCAGCACTCAGCCTCGGCTGAATCAAGAACGACGGCTAACCGCCGGTCCAGATTGTCGCGTGAAAATGGGATGGAATGCGTGTGTGCACTCAGAAAACTAGCTGCAGTGTAACAAGCGGCATGCTTAGCAACCACTTGTGGTTGTGGTATTCCTTTTCGCTTTAGCCCCCTCTGGACCCCCCAGGGGTCCCGGGGCTGAAGCCCTAGATTCCCCCCGTGTCTCTCTCCGCCGTCTGTCCGTCTGTCCCTCTGTCCGTCTATCTATCCGTCTGTCCGACAGATGTCCAGGCGTTTGAACGATTCCGACCACCTCCGCACCCACCATTTTTGCTCATAGCTGGAGTGCGCATGACTAGAGTTGTCAGCATCGCAGCGGTCAAAATCCTTCGCAACAGTTGTTCAATGTTTGTAGCTCTATTCGGCTACGAGTAGCTACTTCCTCCACTACTTCCGAAACTCCCTGCCGGTGACTGTTAAAGCGATTTTCCGTGTCGCTTGCGACACGCTCTTAGGAATTGTCTCGATGGGGCGAGTAGCAAGCTTGGATTGGGTGTTTACCTACCTCCTGCTCTTTTTGAATAATTGAATTCCTCGCCGAATCTGCACAGAATAAAAAAAATTGTTGTAGCTGCCGTGACGTAATGTGCCAGATCACACAAATAATACAGTTTTGGCACAGGAGAGCAGGTACAGGAGTACCTTTTTCTGTAGATATTTGTGAAAAGGGTAGATTTTATTTCGCCAGCGGAAACATTGTTTGTTGCGCTGGTTTGGTCCGTGCGTTGATAAACAGAAAACTTGTCCCTCTAGCGGTGCTACCTCCTCACCGACGTCGGACGCGCACCCTCGCTTTATCGAAGTACGAGTCGGTGACATTCCTGGGTTGCCCGCTGTGACTGACTGGATACCCAGCTTCAATGAGCACGCCCGAGGTTTGAACTGCTCCTCGCTGACCACTCTCCTCTTGAACTCCTCCTCCAGGGATTGGCATACCTTGTCAACCTTTTACTTCTCGTCTCAACATCCTAGAGCTTTGCGAATGCCCAAACCTAGTTTGAAAGCTTTCCAGAAGAAGGTGCGGATGAGAGGCATGCTTACTACCTGGGAATGCGCAGTCTTGTAGAATAGCTATAGCCCCAATATAGACAAGTTGGTTCTTCCAGCGTGCCAGCGTTAGCTTTTGCCTCGCTGCAACGATGCCCCATTTCTCAATTATATACTTTCAAGCCTTACACGAGTAAGCTACTTCTCCGGGCGTCGATTCGCACGCCAGTCGTCCACTAATTGCCACTCAGGTCCCTGCGTCCTAAGATATTATATAAGTGCTAGGAGCCAGTTGAACGGACAGGTAGTCCCTTACTTTCGCTGTGGCTGGCGCTGGCGTTCTCAATTTCTTTGCCCACGCTGGCAATCTGGCTAGTCCGGCCTGAAGCGGCCTGAAGTATCTTCTCGCCGATATGTCTTCGCGATACCTCTGTGGCTAGATTCGAAGGCGAGCATCGCGTCTGAAACATCTTGGCACTAGCGTAGTTATCCCCCCCCCCCCCACACACACACACCCCTCCCCCTCCCCCTCCCCCTCCCGACCCCCCACCACCCACACACACACACCCCTAGCTGCATTTACAGCAAATCTCAAAGTGGCCTTGGAGCTCCTCCCAACCCTCAAGTCATAGTCAAATAATCGGAAATATGGAGCAAGCGAAAGCAGTTCCGATTCTTTACTCTTCCTCTCAGTGGGTCTTGTTATGTTGATTTAGGGCAACCCTACGGCACCCTGTCAAACGCTTGTTTATGTACATCATTGGTTATACATATAGTAGTTGAACAGGTGTTCAATACCCTGAACACCTGTTTAAAAAACTGAACAGGGTGCAGGCTTGCCGTAGGGAAAGGAAGGTATCAACAAAGCACTCCATTCCCCAGTCATTCGTCCAATATCATTAGGGAACGGCAAATCATATGATGCTGACCAAAGACGAGTGTGATATCATATGATATCATACAAAAATCATATGATTTAATATCATATGATCTGATGTCCCAGGTCAAAGTTACTTAGTCAGACCGCCGGCATCATATGAAATCATATGATGACATGATATCATATGATATCATATTGCCGATCTCTAAATATCATCAAGGGCATGGCCCATTCCAAGGTCCTAGTTGTACTGGACAATTCCTGGGTGGTCTCAACCCCGCATGCAACACTTTCAGACAACTTTTGTGTTTTGCTTACAAGTCCTTCTTGACTTGCAAGCTGCGTGTGCAGTCCAGTAGGATATTAGGATAATGTAACTATCACCATCATCATCATCATCATCATCATCATCATCACCATCATCATCATCATCATCATCATCATCACCATCATCATCATCATCATCATCATCATCATCATCATCATCACCATCATCATCATCACCATCATCATCATCACCATTATCATCACCAACACCACTTGTCTTGTGTCAGGGGAATTGAAGCGATGCCGAGGAGCATACTCTAGTCGCTCGCCATTGCGAATCATCATCATCATCATCATCATCAAGCTACTCCTCCTCCTCATCACCATCACCACTTGTCTCCATCATCAACAGTCATCATCCTCATCAGCAGCACCATTTGTCTTGTGTCAGGGTTAATAGAGCAATGCCTAGGAGCATACTGTAGTCTCTTGCCGTTGCGAATCATCATCATCATCACCATTATCATCATCATCAGCAGCAGCAGCAACATCATCATTATCATCATCAAGGCTCTCCTCCTCCTCATCGCCATCACCACTTGTCTTCATCATCACCAGTCATCATCCTCATCATCACCACCACTTGTCTTGTGTCAGGGGAAATGGAGCGATGCCGAGGAGCATACTCTAGTCGCTCGCCATTGCGAACTTGGGAACAAGTGGGCATCGATCAGCAAGCATCTGCCAGGGCGAACGGACTGTGATGTTAAGAACCACTGGTTTTCAACCCTCCGATCAAAAAGTGACGTCAAGACTCAAACCTTCCTCTGGGTTTATGCTAAACAGGTATGTTTGTTTTTGAAGTTGTGCAAGGAATTTCACAGCAGCAGGTGGGTCTTCCAACACAAACCAACGACACCAAGGATTCAGGTTGAATGGCGTTGCCACTCCTACGAAAGAGTAGGCGCACTTGGGGTAGAATATAAGGTGCCTACTTTTTCTGGGCAGCAGGGTCGCCCTGCCGCTCGTTCCGCTCATGGTGGGAGATACCGACCCTCGACCAAACAAACTTTCACCACTACTTTGATTGGGACCATTCTACATATACGATTCTACATACTACACTTATGCTTATAGCAATTCAGCAGATGATTTTTATTGGGGTCTGGTAGTTCATTGTTCGTACCTTACCTTCTTAGGCCAAGTCTCATAATGGCAATAATCCTCAATTTTCAGGCCAAAATGTCAGAGAATTCTCGGGTCCAATTATCATATTCGTGCAACAAACTACGAAGTGTTTTGAAATTCCCAATCCAAACATCTGCTGAATTGCTACAAGAGGTTGTACACATATACAGTTCCCATGTGTTTATAGGGACCAGCAAATCATATGATACTGACCAAAGGCGAGTATGATGTCGTATGATATCATACAAATTGCATCATATGATATTGTGTTTAAATGGTAACTTTAGCCTAGTCAGACTGCCGGCATCATATGATATCATATGATGACATGATTTCATATGATATCATATTGCCGTTCCCTACACATGTACAGTTCCCATGTATTAACAGGTGTACATACGACACAGCTTAATTGTTACGTTACCATTAGCGATCCCTACCTGGGACTCTGTTTTGGCCAAACTTTCCGCTACCATGAGACTCAAATTTTGACCACGCCACAGCACCCATGTCAACTTGTCCAGAGCTCTGTAGCTATACTGGCCTGCTCTTGCTGGTGATATACAAACGGTACCCCTGCCAGCATTCACAGAACTCCCTAGCAATACTGGCCTGCTCTTGCCGGTGATATACAAACGGTACCCCTGCCAGCATTCACAGAACTCCCTAGCAATACTGGCCTGCTCTTGCCGGTGACATACAAACGGTACCCCTGCCAGCATTCACAGAACTCCCTAGCAATACTGGCCTACTTGTGCTGGTGATATACAAACGGTACCCCTGCCAGCATTCACAGAACTCCCTAGCAATACTGGCCTACTTTTGCTGGCGATATACAAACGGTACCCCTGCCAGCATTCACAGAACTCCCTAGCAATACTGGCCTACTTTTGCTGGTGATATACAAACGGTACCCCTACCAGCATTCACAGAACTCCCTAGCAATACTGGCCTACTTTTGCTGGTGATATACAAACGGTACCCCTGCCAGCATTCACAGAACTCCCTAGCATACTACACTCTGGCCTACTTTTGCTGGTGATATACAAACGGTACCCCTACCAGCATTCACAGAACTCCCTAGCAATACTGGCCTACTTGTGCTGGTGATATACAAACGGTACCCCTGTCAGCATGTGCAGAACTCCCTAGCAATACTGGCCTACTTTTGCTGGTGATATACAAACGGTACACACCCTGTCCAGGCATCACAGAACCTCCCTAGCCATACGGGCCCCTAATATTTGAGTGTGTGTGATATAACAAAAGGTACCCCTGCAGCATCATCAGAGAACTCCCTAGCAATACTGGCCTACTTTTGCTGGTGATATACAAAACGGTTACCCCTGTCCGGCATGTGCAGAAACTCCCTAGGCAATGCTGGCCTTACTTTTGCTGAGTGATATACAAACGGTCCCTGCCAGGATATAAAAAACGCAAACACCTGTCAAATGTACAACTCCCTATCAATACTGGCTTGCTCCTGCTGGTGCTGTTGATACGAAAATAGCCCACCTGTCAATTTTTCCAGAACTCCCTAGCAATACCGGCCAGCTCCTGCCGGTGATATGAAAAGGCACCCCTGCCAGCATTCACAGAACTCCCTAGCAATACTGGCCTGCTGTTGCTGTTGCTGTTGCTGTTGATGTGACAACGGCTCACCTGTCAGCATTCACAGAACTCCCTATCTCTACTGGCGAGCTGCTGCTGTTGCTGTTGATATGAAAACGGCAGACCTGCCAGTATGTCCAGAAGTGAAATATCAGATTTCAATAATAAAGCTCTCTAAACAGACTTGAAATTATAATATTCTGACTTGCCCCTACCCTTGCAATGAAAAACGGCAGAGCTGCCAGTGTGTCCAGAAGTGGAATATCAGATTCCAATAATAAAGCTCATGTAACAGATTTGAAATTAGGCTGTTCTGACTTGCCCCTACCCTTGCAATGAAAAACGGCAGAGCTGCCAGTGTGTCCAGAAGTGGAATATCAGATTTCAATAATAAAGCTCATAGATTTTAATTAGGCTGACTTGCCCCTTCCCTTGCGATGTGAACCAGGTTGGAAGCGTTGATGATTCCGTTGAGGCTCGGCAAGCTGTATTGAAAGATGTTATGGCCACACACGGACCTCGTGCTCTGAACCAAGGTGCGTCCTAATTAGGTCCTTTGTTTGGTGTGTCCAAATTAGGTCCCTGTTTGGAGTGTCCAAATTAGGTCCCTCGTCTGGTGTGTCCACATCAGGCTCAGATTAGGTCCCTGTTTGGAGTGTTCAAATTATGTCCCTTGTTTGGTGTGCCCAAATTAGGTCCCTGTTTCGATTGTCCAAATTAGGTCCCTCGTTTGGTGTGTCCACATCAGGCCCAGATTAGGTCCCTGTTTGGAGTGTTCAAATTATGTCCCTTGTTTGGTGAGTCCACATTAGGCCCAGATGAGGTTCCTGTTTGGTGTGTCCACATGAGGCCCAGATGAGGTTCCTGTTTGGTGTGTCCACATAACACCCTTGTTAGGTGTGTCCACATGAGGCCCAGATGAGGTCCCTGTTTGGAGTGTCCAAATTATGTCCCTTGTTTGGAATGGGCACAGCATATGTGGGCCAGGTCAGCGCTGAGCTGGCCCTTCGGGTTAACCCCAATACTGGCCGAAGCCTTTCAGGAAGTACCCACATATCCACTTGTTTTGTGTACAGCCCCTTTCAGCGAATCAATTGGTCTAGTGGTACACCAAATCGCTGTGAGGATGCAGGGTCGAGGGTTCGATTCCCCCTACGGTCGCCCTGAGTGTTGCAGGTCGTTGACAACCGCGATGATGTCCAGTTGAGGTAGAAGACCGCTCTCTACCCGCGTACAACGGGCTCCCTTAATATCACGCCCCACCAGGCGTTATCATTACCTTGTGTACAGCACGTCGCAAATGAGAGACTGGGTGCTACCCAAGTGCGACGCTCTGCCCCCCGAACCTCACAGAGCCCGGGGGGTTCTGGGTTGGCATTTCTGAGTAGTTAAGCCCGACCCATGCGTCGCCAAGGGCATAAGCAGGGGCGTAATGGCCACGCGTTGCGCAGAAGAAAAACAGTGCACGTACTTGTCTCAGTACATCTACGTACGTATCTGTCTCAGTACATCTACGTACCTGTCTCAGTACATCTACGTACGTATCTGTCTCACTACATCTACGTACGTATCTGCATCTATGTATCTGTGTGTAGTGCACGATCCGGGGTTGGCCAAATAGGTCCATGGGCCTCGCCCAACCTTAAACAATCAAATACAACCCAAGGCTTCATCACCTAACGTAATCCCCATCACCGTAGGCTTCATCCCCAGCCCCTGACATGACCCCAAACCCTAATGTAATCCCCAAACCCTAACGTAATCCCCATCACCGTAGGCTTCATCCCCAGCCCCTGACATGACCCCAAACCCTAATGTAACCCCAAAACCCTAACGGAATCCCCATCACCGTAGGCTTCATCCCCAGCCCCTGACATGACCCCCAAACCCTAACATAACCCTCACCCCCTAACATAATCCCCACCCTCAAACCTTAACCCCTAAACCCTTTAACATATTCCCCATCTCCATAGGCTTCATCCCCTGATGTTTGTTTCCCCTCCCTTCCCCTCCCCTCCCCTCCCCACCCCTCCCCCCCCCCAACCCAACCCAACCCAACCCCAACCCCCCTCCCCGCGCCGCCCCTCACCCTCCCTCACCCTCCCCTACCCTCCCCTCACCCTCCCCTGCCCTCCCTCCCCTGCCCTCCCTCCCCTCCCTCGCCCCCCCTTCCCTTGTTGTCCACAGCCCCTTCATTCAGGCATCCCACATTTCCCCTCCACTCCTCACCGCCCCTCGCCACCCCTCACCCCTCCCTCGCCACCCCTCACCCCTCCCTCGCCACCCCTCGCCACCCCTCCCCTCCCTTCCTTCCTTGTCTGCAGCCCCCTCGGACAGGCATCACGCGTTTCCCCTCCCCTCCCCTCCCTCGCCACCCCTCACCGCCCCTTACCCTCCCTTCCCTCCCTGCCTGCAGCCCCCTCAAACAGGCAACCCGCTTTTCCGGACAGCAGCAGCGAGCCTGATAACCTGAACAACCTGAAGCAAGAGCCCTATGAGGCCTTGCCTTCCCAAGGTGGTAACTCAGACTGTGGATTCTCCCCCAGGAATAATGGCACTACAGGTACCAGCGCTCGCCAGCTAAGCTCAGGTGAGGGCTGCCAGCTAAGATCAAGAGAGGGCTGCCAGCTAAGATCAAGAGAGGGCTGCCAGCTAAGCTCAGGTGAGGGCTGCCAGCTAAGATCAAGAGAGGGCTGCCAGCTAAGCTCAGGGAAAGGCTGCCAGCTAAGATCAAGAGAAGGCTTTCCACAGGACATGCTTCAGCCCGCAGCCTCCAGTGACGACTTCAGCTCGAGGGACGATTCCGAAGGCCCCTCACTCCTCAACGGCGATATCTCTGACGACCTGATGATGAAGCTAATGGAGCCCAATGCTGATGTTGAGTGGGAACCGAAAAGTGAGAGCGCTGAGGTGGAGTGGGTTCCCAAGAGTGAGAGCGCTGAGGTGGAGTGGGTTCCCAAGAGTGAGAGTGCTGAGGTGGAGTGGGTTCCCAAGAGTGGGAATGTGGGGGTTGGATGGGCAGCCGCCCGCCCCCACGTGGTGGGTGAGGCGCAAGAACATGAGGTGGAGTGGGCGACCGCCCGCTCCCTGGTGGTAGGTGAGGCGCAAGAACATGAGGTGGAGTGGGCGCCCAAGATCGCGGTTTTGGAGCCAGTCCCCTCGTGGCAATTGCAGTCCGCCATGGAACAGTCCGACATTCACCATGAGTGGCCGCAGTGTGGGTCCAGCTGGCAGCCCACCAGCGCTAGCTACCCCACGGCCCCGGAAGTAATCCGTACGGCCAGTTACCCCGCAGCCGTGGCCCCGGATTTCATTCAGGTGGCCAGCTACCCGCCCGCCCCGGCCTCGGATCTCCTCCGTAAGGCCAGCTATCCCCCCGCCCTGGCCCCGGAACTCATCAATAGCTCTCAGGCCCAAGACGTGTTCAGGAGCGGCACCTTGGAAAGATCAAGCTATCCCCCCACCCCGGCCCTGGAACTCATGCATAGCTCTCAGGCCCTCCACGCATTCAGGAGCGACCCATTGGGAGGCGCAAGCTATCCCCCCGCCTCGGCCCCTGAACTCATGTATAGTTCTCATGCCCACGACGCATTCAGGAGCGGCCTGTTGGGAGGCGCAAGCTACCCCCCCGCCATGTCCCCGGAACTCATGCATCGCACGCAATCCCATGACGCGTTTAGGAGCTGCTCGTCAGGAGGTGCAGAGTTCGATCCCCGTAGCTACAACTGCAGGGAGGGCGTCCCTCAACCAGGTGGGGTGAACATGCTGCCCATGCAATTCTTGAAGGATGGTCTCGGTCTCGGGACGGTGGCATCGCTTCTGGTGGAACCCAGCCAGGACTCAGCCTGGCGTGCTGTTGACTGTGGATGGGATGGGAAGAGCGAGGAGGGCCATGTGAGTACTGCACTGACCCTGGATGACAAGACATGCGCCTTTGCTGAAAAGACCGTGCGTGTAGTCAAGCGCCCTTGTGTCTGCCACCCCTTCCGAGATGACAAGAGGCGTAGCCTAGGGAACTACACGCCAGCGGTGTTCCGCACTCTCTCGTCAGACGCCTTCCTCCCTTGCAGGCAGAGCGAGGAGTTCAACGCACACTCGCCTGATACGTTCATCCCCTGCAGGCAGAGCGAGGAGTTCAACGCACACTCGCCCGACACGCTAATCCCCTGCGATCAAAAGGAGCTCCTCTTCGCACATTCCGCCGAGAAGGTCAGCATCATCCCCTCGAAGCAAAAGGTGTTGATCACTGCGCATTCCTCTGACACATTCAGCATCATGGATTCCCAGGCAATGGACTCCTCCAGCCTGAGCGTACCAGCAGCCAACATTTCTGGCAATACTGGCAACGGCTCCACCAGTGCGTCCCCTGATTTCTGCCTCCTTGAAGACACCAGCAGCGCTTACAACACGTCCAGCCTCTCCTGTCCGACCCGTCCCTTCCACACTGAGCCCACGAGCGCCAGCGCTTGGTTCAAGAAAAGCTCAACTAACCCGCAAGCCGGTGCTTGGGTCAAGGAAAGCTCAGCCAACCCACAAGCCGGCCCTTGGGTCAAGAAGAGCTCAGCCAAACCGCAAGCCAGTGCTTGGGCCAAGGAAAGCTCAACCAACCCTGAAGCTGGCGCTTGGATCAAGGAAAGCTCAGCCAACCCACAAGCCAGTGCTTGGGTGAAGGAGAGCTCAGCCAACCCTGAAGCTGGCGCTTGGGTCAAGGAAAGGTCAACAAACCCGCACGCTGGCGCTTGGGTCAAAGAAAGCTCGACCTACCCTGAAGCCGGTGCTTGGTTTAAGGAAAGCTCAACGAACCCTGAAGCTGGCACTTGGGTTAAGGAAAGCTCAGCCAACGCTGAAGCCACTGCTTGGGTGAAGGAAAGCTCAACCAACCCACAAGCCGGCGCTTGGGTCAAGGAAAGCTCAACCAACCCACAAGCCGGCGCTTGGGTCAAGGAAAGCTCAGCCAACGCTGAAGCCACTGCTTGGGTGAAGGAAAGCTCAACCAACCCACAAGCCGGCGCTTGGGTTAAGGAAAGCTCAGCCAACGCTGAAGCCACTGCTTGGGTGAAGGAAAGCTCAACCAACCCACAAGCCGGCGCTTGGGTCAAGGAAAGCTCAGCCAACGCTGAAGCCACTGCTTGGGTGAAGGAAAGCTCAGCGAACCCGCAAGCTGGCGCTTGGGTCAAGAAGAGCTCTACGAACCCAGAAGCCGGTCCTTGGGTCATGGAGAGCTCGACCAACCCAGAAGCCATAGAGACTGCCCCAATCTTCAATTCTTCTGACCTTATGAACCCCTTTGCTTCCTTCGGCGATGAAGATATGGACATCCTCACCAACCTGCCCGCGTGGGTTCTCTAAGCTTAGTGGATGGAAGACTTCCCTTATGTCCGATTCTACTGACCTCAAGAACCCCTTTGCTTCCTTCGGCAATGAAGGTATGGACATCCTCACCAACCTGCTCGAGTGGATTCTCTAAGCTTCCTGGACTGCTGACAGCCCCTGTGTTCAATTCTTCTGACCTTAAGAACCCCTTTGCTTCCTTCGGCAGTGAAGACATGGACCTCCTCACCATTGCCCGAGTGGTTGGGTACTCAAAATTTGCATTGCATGGTCCCAAGGCAACAATAGCAGCAACATGAATGAGATGAGCTGCATGTGCACCATGAGCACCATGAGCTGCATGAGCACCATGAGCACCATGAGCTGCATGTGCACCATGAGCACCATGAGCTGCATGTGCACCATGAGCACCATGAGCTGCATGTGCACCATGAGCACCATGAGCTGCATGTGCACCATGAGCAGCAACAAAAATAGCCGAATATGTATCTCGAGCAACAACAATAACAGCAACCGCAGCAACTTTACCACTACACCACAAGCAATACAAGCAGCAATAAAAATAGCTGAATAGGTCTCTGTTGCAACTCGCTGCACGAGCAACTGCCCTCTGACATAACTAAGCCACTACTGTTCTCCTTTCCGGCTATGCATAGCAGCTTGGTAGACAAAAATACTAACTTTTGATTTGAATTTTAATTGCTACATGGTTCTTCAGCCAATTCTGGGCTGCTCGCCGTCTGCTAATTCCGAGCCCCCCTGTGCGATACCCACGGAAACCAAGGGGCACCCTAAGCGGATAAGACAGTTTAAAGACTTGTCCAATAAGACCTACAGGGGCTGTATCGCCTTACATACATTACATTGAAAAGAGGCGCAAACGGAGAACGGAGAGAGACACGGGGGGGACTTAGGGCTTCAGCCTTGGGACCCTGGGGGGTCCAGAAGGGGCTAAAACAAGAACAACCTCCTGACTCACCTGTGATTGGGAGGGGGTGCCCCTTGACAAAGCTTTTGAACTAAGGGTCCGCTATGAGGGAGCTGTCTCAGAGGACTGCTTAGGGTACAGGGTCTAAGTGAGTGAGATATATCATTTTGTGTACATTATGTATGTTTAGGGATCGGCATATCATATGATATCATACAAATTGCATCATATGATATTGTTTTTAAATGGTAACTTAAGCCTAGTCAGACTGCCGGCTTCATATGATGACATGATAGCATATGGTAGCATATCGCTGTTAGCCATATATGTTTCAGTAGTAGGCTTAAAGAGAGACCCTCTGCAACACATAGCACCAAAATGTACAAAACAACAAATATCAGAAGTATGAAAAGAACATGCTGTCATTCATGCTTTGATTAACCTTAGTGGACCAGTGTTCAGATTTGATTTCATGGTCTGATCTGGCGTTCTGTCTGGTCATGGACTGGCCTTCATGGCCTGGCCTTCTGTCTGGTCATGGCCTGGCCTTTTGTCTGGTCATGGTCTGGCCTTCATGGCCTGGCCTTCTGTCTGGTCATGGCCTGGCCTTCTGGCTGTTCTGGCCTGGCCTTCTCATGGCCTGGCCTACTGGCTGTTCTGGCCTGGCCTTCTCATGGCCTGGCCTACTGGCTGGTCTGTTCTGGCCTGGTCATGGTCTGGCCTTCATGCCCTGGCCTTCTGGCTGCTCACTGTATGCGAGCATAAGTAACATGACGTGTGACTGGTCAGATTGGTCAGACAAGTTCTAAGAGCGTGTCGCAAGCGACACGGAAAATCTCTTAAGCAGTCACCGGCAGGGAGTTTCGGAAGTAGTGGAGAAAGTAGCTACTCGTAGCCGAATAGAGCTACAAACATTGAACAACTTTTGTGAAGGATTTTGACCGCTGCGATGCTGATAACTCTAGTCATGCGCACTCCAACTATGAGCAAAAATTGTGGGTGCGGAGGTGATAGGAATCGTTCAAACGCCTGGACATCTGTCGGACAGACAGATGGATAGATGGAGAGACGGACAGACGGCGGAGAGAGACACGGGGGGGAACCTAGGGCTCCAGCCCCGGGACCCCTGGGGGGTCCAGAGGGGGCTAAAGCGAAAAGAGTGAGCGGTATGAAAATACCATTTGAGTGTGTGAGGGAGCATTTGTCAGATTATGAACGTGTTTTGAAGTTTGACATTTTAGGGAGAGAGGGCTTTGTTTATAACCCTGCGTGCCACAGCTGTCATGTTTGAATTTGAATTTGAAAGGGGTGTATATGTGCTGGTCTACCTGATGTACAGGCAGGGGTGTATATGTGCTGGTCTACCTGATGTACAGGCAGGGGTGTATATGTGCTGGTCTACCTGATGTACAGGCAGGGGTGTATATGTGCTGGTCTACCTGATGTACAGGCAGGGGTGTATATGTGCTGGTCTACCTGATGTACAGGCAGGGGTGTGTAGTGTGGGTATGTGCTGGTCTATGGTGTGTACATGTGCTGGTCTATGGTGTATATATGTGTACATGTGCTGGTCTATGGTGTGTACATGTGCTGGTCTATGGCGTATATATGTGTACATGTGCTGGTCTATGGTGTATACCAGTGTTACTGTGTATAGTGTGTGTATGTGCTGGTCTACCTGATGTACAGGCAGGGGTGTATATGTGCAGGTCTACCTGATGTACAGGCAGGGGTGTGTAAGCACATCTTCAATGTGGTAGTCTGCCAACTCTGCTAACATAGTTTTTCTTTTCTGCTGCGAGCAGCAGCTTCGGGACAGCTCCATGAGCCAGCCACTGGGCTAAGCTCCAATATTTCAATTGTATTGGAACGATGATTATGTCAGCTTCCAGTTGCACTACGTTGCAATAGGATTAGCTGGGTAGCAAGCCAGGGGAGCTGACTAGAAGCTGTTGCTTGTAGCGGAAAAGAAAACTATGACTGCTAAGCCACTCGAGGGGATCGTGGCCAGTCGGCTGCTACTTCAGCCGACTCCCCTACCTATGTAATGATTCTTTCTTTCCTAATCTTTTGTTCCCTCTTGTCTCTGTCCTACAACCGCTGGCATATCTCTATGGTGGATGGGTGAGCTGGTGGGTGGATGGGTGGGTGTGTGAATGGGTTGATGGGTGGATGGGTTGCTGGGTGGATGAATGGGTGGGTGTGTGAATGGGTTGCTGGGTGGATGGGTGTGTGTGAATGGGTTGCTGGGTGGATGGGTGTGTGTGTGAATGGGTTGCTGGGTGGATGGGTGGGTGGGTGGATGGATGGGTGGATGGATCGAAGGTTGTTGATCGACCAGTGACGAATGCGTGGGGGTTAGAGTTACTGAGATAGTCTCAGAGTGAGGACAGTGTCATATGAATTTAGCCTTTAACCAAAGTGGCGACCCCTGGACTGGAATATACATGCATAGGCGCATCAACGACAGATTGCGCCATACTGTTCTAGCAGCCTCCTTTGGTGTGGAGTAACTTGATGCTCTGTGACCAACACGTGGGGGTTAGAGTTACTGAGATAGTCTCAGAGTGAGGATAGTGCTTTATGAATTTAGCTATTAGCCAAAGTGGCGACCCCTGGACTGGAATATACATGCAGAGGCGAGGCTATCTCCCGTTTCGACGATTGGCTCAATGGTTGAGTTCGTTGAAATCAGGTAGAAGGTGCGTAGTTCTGATCATTACGGATGCGCCTTAGTGTTCGCGGGCGCTATCAACCGCCGTGGTAGCACTGTCCAGGTGAAGTAGCAGCCCGTTCTCTATCGCTGTAATACAGGGCTCCCTTAAGCCCACATCCCACAAGACAATTACTTCATATGATGTCGGCCGTATTCAAGTCAGCTTCCTGCTAGCCCAGTGAGTGAGATCAGTGAGGCCAGTTGTCACAAAGCAGATCATGTCATACAGTTATATAGTCATGCGAGGTCAGCCTTATGCAAGTCAGCTTCCTGCTAGCCCAGTGAGTGAGATCAGTGAGGCCAGTGTCTTGCGGAAATCAGATCATGGCATTCAGTTATATAGTCATGTGAGGTCAGCCTTATGCAAGTCAGCTTCCTGCTAGCCCAGTAAGTCAGATCAGTGAGGTCAGTGTCGCCCAGAAATTAGATCATGTCATTCAGTTATATAGTCATGCGAGGTCAGCCTTATGCAAGTCAGCTTCCTGCTAGCCCAGTAAGTGAGATCAGTGAGGCCAGTGTCGCGCGGAAATCAGATCATGTCATTCAGTTATATAGTCATGTGAGGTCAGCCTTATGCAAGTCAGCTTCAAGCTAACCCAGTGAATGATATCAAGCGTGGTCTCGCACTAGCTGCACCTCACGTGTGGTGCATGAGGAAAACGTTGTGTCCGATTGGGGAATGTAAGCATATATTTTGTGTCGTAAGCGCCATACACTACATCACGTGTGGTGGGTGATATCAGTGTAATCAGTGTCATATGGATATGCCCCGCCAGCCTTATGCAAGTCAGCTTCAAGCTAGCCCAGTGAGTGATATCAAACGAGCGTGGTCTTACGCTACCTGCAACTCATGTGTGGTGCATGAGGAAAACGTGGTGTCCGATTGGGGAATGTAAGGAGTTGTATGTGTTGTATGCTACAATTCACCCCCTTTCGAAAATCCGAGGCCCACCTCATAGCTGAGATGTTCACGTTCCGTCCGACCGGCCCCCTCCTAGCAAGGTTTCCCATGCGCCCGCCCGGGATCAACACGCGCCATTCTGGCGAGGTACCCCAAACCTCCCGACCAGAAGACTAAGCTCGAAACCAAATGCGGTAAATGAGAAAAGCGTGGTGTCCGATTGGGGAATGTGAGGATTCGTATGTGCCATACACTGCATCATGTGTGGTGGTAGATATCAGTGAGGTCAGTGTCATATGGATATGCTCGGCCAGCCTTATGCAAGTCAGCCTCAAGCTAGCCCAGCAAGTAATATCAAACGAGCGGGGTCTCACGCTAGCTGCATCTGACGTGTGGTGCATGAGGAAAACGTGGAGTCTGATTGGGGAATGTAATGAGTCGTATGTGCCATACACTGCATCATGTGTGGCGTGTGGTATTAGTGAGGCCAATGTCATATGGATGCTCGGCCAGCCTTATGCAAGTCAGCTTCAAGGTAGCCAAGTGAGTGATATCAAACGAGCGTGGTCTCACACTAGCTACACCTCATGTGTGGTGCATGAGGAAAACGTTGTGTCCGATTGGGGAATGTAAGCATATATTATGTTTCGTAAGCGCCATACACTACATCACGTGTGGTGGGTGATATCAGTGAGGTCAGTGTCATATGGATATGCTCGGCCAGCCTTATGCAAGTCAGCCTCAAGCTAGCCCAAGAGTGATATCAAACGAGCGTGGTCTTACGATAGCTGCACCTAACGTGTGGCGGGTGGTATCAGTTATGTCAGTGTCATATGGATATGCTTGGCCGCCCTTATGCAAGTCAGCCTCAAGCATTGGCTGCAGGGTACTTCAAATGGCCAAATTGGCCAGCGCTTTAGCGCACTTGAAAGCAAAAAAACTGCGCTTTGTAGTGCAAAAAGCGCAAAAATTGCTTGCAGCGCCCACAAGGGGTTGCAAAAAACTGTGCTTAAAACGCAGAGGGGGTCAAAAAGTCAGCGCTCAAAAGCGCAAAAGCGCGCGCTTTGAATTACTCTGGTTGGCATGCTATCCTGATTGTCCCCCATTGCCATCCCCCCTCCTGCGCCTTCCACCCCCTTTCCCTCCTGCCACCTCTCCCAACCACCACGCCGGCTCATCTTCTTCCCTGCTATGTCTCCAGGGCGGGGATGAGATGTCGCCTAGAAGCTACTAAACGTAGCCCAAAATAAAAATTTAATTACCTTGATTGGCTGAGGCTGGGGCTTGCTGCATCATCCCTTGAGCATAATCAGGCAGTCACTGCTAATTTTGGGGGTCTACGGCACCCTTTTATTCGGCTTCAAAGGGTGCCTTCTGGGTGGGAAAGGTGCCGAGAGAGTGCAAAAAAGGGTGCCTTCTGGGTGGGAAGGGTGCCAAGAGAGTGCAAAAAAGGGTGCCGAAGACCCCCCCCAAATTTGCATTGGGTGAGCAGCACGAATGATACTAGATCCATCCATCCATCCGTATGCATATGAAGACCATGTGGAAAAAAACAACCATCTACACATTGGTAGACCCTTACTGAGCACTTCAGATCAGGCTTGGGTAAAACAAACTAAGAGGATGAGCACCACATGTCGAGAGCGGGACTGTTTGCACCATGTCTCAGGTATAGCCAGGCGGTGAGCAGCCTGGCGGATACCAGATTCATCCATCCATCCATCCATCCATCCGTACGCATATGAAGACCATGTGAAAAACCGACATTGGTAGACTTTTATCGAGTACTTCAGCCCAGGCTTGGGTAAAACAAACTAAGGGGATCAGCACCATAGGCTGATGCCAGAGCTGGTTGCAACATGTCTCAGGTATAGCCAATCGATGAGCAGCAAGAAGGATACTAGATTCATCCATCCATCCATCCATCCGTACGCATTTGAAGACCATGTGAAAAACCGACATTGGTAGACTCTTATTGAGTACTTCAGCCCAGGCTTGGGTAAAACAAACTAAGGGGATCAGCACCACAGGTCGAGAGCGGGGCTGGTTGCAACATGTCGGCAATGTCTTGGCTTGAGTTGGAGCGACAAGGTGGTGATATGAGAGCAGGGTCGACACCGTCTTCCTCGTCTTGATATGAAAGTGGGAGTTCCTGAGTCCCTTCACACCTGCACAACAACAAACGGAGTTGAGGGGAGGGAGGGAGGGAGGGAGGGAGGGAGGGAGGGAGGGAGGGAGGGAGGGAGGGAAGGGACGGGGGAGGGCAGGGGAGGGGAGGGGAGGGAGGGAGGGAAGGGAATGTTAGGAAGGGGAAGGGGAAGGGGAAGGGGAAGGGGAAGAGACAGAGAAGAGAAGAGAAGAGAAGAGAAGAGAAGAGTAGAGTAGAGAAGAGAAGAGAAGAGAAGAGAAGAGAAGAGAAGAGAAGAGAAGAGAAGAGAAGAGAAGAGAAAAGAAGAGGACAGAGAAGGAAAGAAATTGAATTAATCTGACAGTGACGTGTCAATGAGAGGCCCATCGGCTAACTAACGCCTCGAAATAAGGCATACTAGTTATGTACGTATGTAGAGTAAGAAGGAGACAGGCAGCGTTTGCGAGACCTTAAAGCTGAAGTAATCTGACAGCGACGTGTCAATGAGAGGCCCATCGGCTAACTCACGCCTTGTAATAAGGCGTTCTACTTATGTATATATGTAGAGTAAGAAAGAGACAGGCAGCGTTTGCGAGATTTATATCATCTATATATAGGGCGTATCTCCATAAGTGCCTAAGTCCGACCCTGAGTGGTAGGGATGTTTTTCACCTATTACCTCAAGTCCAAAGATTTGTTTTTTGTGCTTATCAGTTACCTAACCACATCAGTTCATCATATAAATACTCAGAGTTGGGTTCTCTCAGGATGTGGGAAGCAGGCAAAGCAAAACATGTGATTTTTTTCACTATGGGGCTCCCTAAGTCGGTACGGATTTTACGTAGAAGTGGAACGGAGCCTATCGCTATCAAAAACAAGTTTTCGTAAAATAAAAGTAGGTCGCCCTATTGTGCACATCTTTCCTCATAAGTAAATTGTTACATCAGGTTTTGGATGGCAGTACATGGGCAGTACGGGTGAATATGGACCCCCAAAATACTGATTATTTACATATTGTGGGTGCCCTAAGTGTGGTACAACGCTGCACAAGCTGAAATGTTTCATTTGGGGTCTAAGCTTTGCTTCGTAGCACAAAGACTAACTTTTATTTTTTTTGAAATTTCAAATTTCAAACTCAAATGTATTTTCAACTTTGTTTCAAACATCCACATCTGAAGTGAGTTGGTCGGCCCCCTATGGGAACAGACCTATGCGATACTTATGTGAAATCGTCAAATCTTCACATCTTCAATTTCCCCAAGAACGCCGGTCAAATTTGCCAGTTAATCTGACTGGCCTGAAATCTTAGCGACTCGTGCTTGATTCCCGTCGGGGGCGGATAACCTTGGAGGGCACTTTTTCGCGTCCGTATCTCAGGGTTGCGGACTGTGGACGCGGCGTTTTCATGTTTCGTTTCCCTCCCGTCCTTGGACTCAATCTAGGGACCTGGAGCATGTCTACGATTTCCCCTTGAAGAATTTGCTTCTTCGTGACTCTCGTAGCTCATTGCATCAGCGCTTTGTGCCTGACAAGGAAATCCGCTCTTTTGCACTAGTTCCTGCAGGTTGCGAAGTAGCAACTGTAGCCTTGGGAGTTGCTGCACCTGCCTCCATGGAACTTCGGGAAGTCAGTGAACTAATAAGTTCATTAGCCTTACAGGCCACCAAGTTGAATAATAATGCCATGCCATGCTACATTGATTCTTGACCCCCCCCCCCCCCCCCCCCCCCCCCCAATATTAAATTGTACGGAGAAGTAAGCAACTGCTTGTGCATCTATCACCAAGGAGGCTGCCACTGCTGCTTGACGAACATTACACCACCCCCGGGGCCGACCTCCAGGGGACCCGCCAGGGCACCCTACTATTTTTGATTTGGGAAAGGGGGGTGAAATTTCGAGTTGTACTGCTATCTCAGTCAATTCCGAGGCCAAGGCTGAAGCGCAGCCTCCGACCTTGTGGTAGGGGCCCCTATAGGGGTTTGATAGAAAGAAAAGAAAAGCAGTACTCCAATTCGGCGTGATTAAGGAAGCTGTCCAAATAAGCCTTAATTTGATAAGCCTTTCGTCCCGTGGTAACATGATTCGGAATAGCTCGCGTGGCCTCGTGTCTGGCGCGATCTGGATTTGTACCACAATTTATCGCACATCTGATGTACTGCCAACAGCCTTCCATACAAAGCTGCTCGCGACCACATGCGAAACCCGACCAGAAATACATGTGCCCTCAGCTGACACAATTGCGCGAAAGGTGGGCCAGACAGAATTCGATTCCGAGCATTTTGGGGCCTGTACGGCTTTGAACCACAATCTTGTACCAACTTCAGGCGTTTTTGGACTTAGGCACCGAAGGAGTTACTATTTATCTATACATTATCTGTCTATAAGACATACTATTTATGTATATATTTAGAGTAGGAAAGAGATAGGCAGCGTTTGCGAGATGTATATTATCTATATATAGGGCGTACTATTTATCTACATATTATATATATAACTATATAAGGCATACTATTTATGTATATATTTATACTAGGAAAGAGACAGACAGTGTTTGCAAGATTTATATTATCTAAATATAGGGCTTACTATTTATCTATACATTATCTATATATAAGGCATACTATTTATGTATATATTTGTAGTAGAAAAGAGACAGGTAGCGTTTGCAAGATATATATTATCTACATATAGGATGTACCATGTATCCAGATGTTTACTATCTATATATAGGGCGTACTATTTATCTATATAAGGCGTACTATTCATGCATATATTTAGAGTATGACAGAGACAGGCATCGTTTGCGAGACCTCGAAGCTGCCGTAATCTGCTTTCTAGCGCTGCTGGATTTGTGAGGCTTAGGCTGGCTCAGGGAGCCGCCTAGAAGCTGCTATTAGAAGCCGAAAAGAAAAATAGTGACGCGTCAATGAGTGGAGAAAGAAAGAGACAGACAGGCAGACAGACAGATGTACTTACAGCAGTTGCGAGCAGAAGACATTCTCCTCATCAGGGGCTGTTGGGCCACTCATTGACTCATTCATCTGGAAGTTACTAGCTCCCCTCATGCCCGTTGCAGGGTAACTTGGAGGCATTATACAACCCGCATCCCTGGGGTTCTGATCCAGCCCCTCATACTCCCACGCCTTGTGCATCGCGTTTAGGTTGAGTTGCTCGCAGGCGCTGTTGCTACCATGTCCTGCCAGCACCGAGAGTGGTGTGGCGTCATCAAATTGGGGGAGTTCATCCTCTGCAGAGCTCTCACTACACTTGTCTGGCAGTACAAAGAGCGGCATTGCGTTGTGAGCAAGTTGGGAGAGGCCATACGCCACAGAGCTCTTACTACACTTGCCTGGCAGCAACGAGAGTGGTTTGGTGTTGTAAGTAAGTTGGGGAAGGCCATACTCCACAGAGCTGTTACTACACCTGCCTGACAGCAACGAGTGGGGAATTGCGTCGGAAGCAGGTCCCCCACAAGTCCCTCTCAAACTGGGGGCACAATTTGAGTCAGGTAGGGCACCAGGGGAACGTTCACAAGTCCCCCCTGACTCCATCAAGCTGCGGGCAGAATTCGAGTTCAGTAGGGTACGAAAGGGATGTTGAAGAGTCCTCCTTGACTCTGTCAAGCTGCGGGCACAATTCGAGTCCAGTAGGGCACCAGGGGAATGTTCAATAGTCTCTCTTGGCTCCGTCAAGCCGCGGGCACAATTCGAGTCCAGTAGGGCACCAGGAGCATGTTCATTAGTCTCCCTGGACTCCGTCAAGCCATGGGCACATTTGGAGTCCAGTAGGGCACCAGGGGCATGTTCATAAGACCCCCTTGACTCCGTCAAACCGAGGGCACAATTGGAGTCCAGTAAGGCTCCAGGGGCATGGCCATGAGTTTCCCTTGACTCCCTCAAGCCGTGGGCACATTTGGAGTCCAGTAGGGCACCAGGGGCATGGCCATGAGTTTCCCTTGACTCCCCCAAACTGCGGGCACATTTGGAGTCCAGCAGGGCACCAGGAAAAACGCAATCATCATCATCAGGTCGGGGGATGCCATCAATCCCGGAGCTCTGGCGGAAGCCTAAGTCTGAGACTTCACAATTGAAGGCGGTCCCAGGGTAGTCGAAGACCAGGGACGGGAAGAAGCTTTGATTGTTGTGCAGTGGACCCTGTGTAGGGTAGTGTGGGTCACTGTTGTTAGTGCGAGGGTAGACAAAGACCAGGGACGGGGAGAAGCTTCGATTGTTGTGCAGTGGACCCTGTGTAGGGTAGTGTGGGTCACTGTTGTCAGTGCAAGGGTAGTCAAAGAACAGGTACAGGGAGAAGCTTCGATTGTTATGCAGGTGTGCAGTGGGCCCTGTTGAGGGTGTTAGGGTGAGACCTTTGAGTGTGAGGCACTGTGTTCAGTGTCCAATGCCCTCTCAAGCTTGCTTTGTGCAGGAGGAGCCTGTTGAGGGTGTCAGGCTTAGACCTTTGAGTGTGACGCACTGTGTTCAGTGTCCAATGCCCTCTCATGCTTGCTTTGTGCAGGAGGAGCCTGTTGAGGGCGCCAGGATTGGACCTTTGAGTGTGACGCACTGTGTTCAGTGTCCAATGCCCTCTCAAGCTTGCTTTGTGCAGGAGGAGCCTGTTGAGGGCGCCAGGATTGGACCTTTGAGTGTGACGCACTGTGTTCAGTGTCCAATGCTCTCTAAAGCTTGCTGGAAGATCATGTTGAGGGCGTCAGGAACTTGGCTGGACCTCTGATTGTGCACTGCAAATTTGGGGAGTCTTCAGCACCCTTTCTGCACCCCTACGGCGCCCTTTTACACCCTGAATACAACCTTCTAAGCAAAATAACCCACTTCAAGGCTCTGCATGCCGAGGGACCTCAGGCATGTGGAACGGACCACTGCACAACAGCACGACAAACTTAATACTCTAGTCTGGATTCGTCTTGATTATTTGAGATTGGGAAAGTCCCTTCAGCCTAACTGGCTACCCATCATCATCACACCCAACCCAATCCTCTCCGGTGCTGTAACAGGGATATTTTTTTCCAGAATACAATCCGAGCGGAATACGAGACCCCGTTTTTGCCAAAATTACCGGAATAAGAAACCTACAAATAAAAGTTTTTTTTTTTTTACTGAAATTGACTGAAAATGACCCAAATCGACAAAAATCGGAATAAGGATCCTGTTTTGGGAGGGAAAAAAGGAGGGGAAAAAAGAAAAAGGAATAAGATTTCCTCTTTTTTACTTGAAAAACAAATCCCTGGTGCTGTGACATGCCGAGCTACTTCAGGCAAGTGCAGTGAGCATTGCTTGACGGACACCATAACTTACGAGTTCTTGTGCATGGAGGCCATGGGCTTGGGTGGTTGGGATGGTTTGGATGTATGGGATGGTTGGTTGGGATGGATGGTTAGTTGGGATGGGTGGTTGGGAAGGGTAATTGGGTTGGTTTCGCCTGCACAGACTCGTGACCGCCCACAAGCAGCAGGCGACTACATGTCACGTGTGTATACCAGATCTGTGTGACTAACTGACAACCCTTCCGTACAACCTACCTCCAGTAAGTGGAACGTGCCTGACTTGACGGAAACCATGGTAGAGGAGTCTTCATGTTTGGAGGCCATGGGCTTGAGCATGGTTGACGCCTGCACATCGAACGTTGGCGTGTGGCGTGTCGTCACTGTTCCGGAATTGGAATGTTGAAGTTGGTAGCAGGGGACTCTGTTCTTCTGATCGGTGGGGTACTCGTGCTTGTACTGCACTGTACCGCCCACAAGCAGCATGTCCTCCTCCTCCGTGGCCCCTGCATCGTCGTCCCTTGGCTGGGCCTGGGAAGTGCCCCCCCCCCCTGAAAGGCTGGGCCTGGGAAGTGGCCCCCCCCATGAACGGCTGGGCCTGGGAAGTGCCCCACTCCCATAAAGGATGGGCCTGGGAAGTGCCCCCCCCCATGAACGGCTGGGCCTGGGAAGTGCCCCACTCCCATAAAGGATGGGCCTGGGAAGTGCCTCCCCCCATGAACGGCTGGGCCTCAGAAGTGCCCCCCTCCATGAAAAGCTGGGCCTCGGAAGTGTCCCCCCCCATGAAAGGATGGGCCTGGGAAGTGCCCCCCCCCATGAATACTGGGGAGCAAAGCATGGTGCCTAGCTCTAGAGGGCAGTCCTCAGCCCTCGCCTCAGCAATCACGGGAAGAAGGCCGGAGTCTGCAATCAAGGGGGAAGGGGCTATGGGTTTAGGTTTTGGGAACGCTGGGGAATAAGGCATGGAGTTGAAGTCCAGGGGGGGGGGGCCTAAGCAATCAAGGGAGTGCCCTGAGCCTTCAACCAAGGGGAAGGGGCAACAGGTTTAGGGTTTAGGACCTGTGTTTTAAGTTATAGGTTTTAGGGTGTTTGCAATGAAAAGAGAAGGGCCAACGGGTTTATGTTTGGGATTTGGTTTGGGATTTGGTTTGGGATTTGGTTTGGGATTCGGCTGTCCCCCCCCCCACCCCATGAACGCTGGGGCACAAGGCATGGAGTCTAACCCCAGAGGGCAGGCCTCAGCTTTCATGGGAAGCGGGTCGGAGTCTGCAAGCAATTGGGAAGGGAGGGCAACAGGTTTAGTGTTTGGGATTTGGGTTCTAGGTTTCAGGTTAGGGTGTAGGCAACGGGTTAAGTTTGGGAATTCTGGTAATAGGTCATTCTGGTAATAGGTTTTGCGTCTGCGGGTTCAGGGCCTGGGGCTGACGGCCATTGCTGTTAAATAAATAAATAGTACGCCTTATTTCGAGGCATTAGGTTGAGGGGGCCAGCCCGTTGGCTTGCACTGGGGCCAACCACCTCATAATGTGTGACATACACTCACTTGATTTATAACCCCCACTGGGGCCAACCACCTTATAATGTGTGACATGCACTCACTTGATTTATAACCCCCACTGGGGCCAACCACCAATCATTGGTGTTAGTCTCCTGCTGATTCTCCCCTCACGAGGTAGAAGGCCAACACGTTAGACAGGGTTCGCTTAATACCACTAGGGGTCGGCTATGTTATATAATATTAGTGAATAAATAATATTATATAATATTAGTCAGACGAGCCGTCTCACCAGAATCTCGAATGTATTTGAAAAACTAAAAATATTGTGACACTGCAATAATAGTAGTTAATATTAGTTTTTCAAACACTAATAATACTTGCCAATCCCTAAATACCACGTCCCACCAGGCGTTATCACTACAGGGGTACCGGTAGCCAATCAATCAGTTTTTGTTTACCGCTATATATAGCGATTGCTAGTTGGCCGGCCCTCCTATGGGGGACAGACCTATGCGATACTTACTCGCGGGTACCGTCCCCAAAGGGGGGGTTAGCTAGTCTGCCTAGGGGCGTACTAGCTTACCCAGAGGGCCGGTACCTGGAGCAAATTCGTGTAGTTGGTGCTGTCTTTTCACATCTTCACATTTTCCCAAGAAAGCCGGTCAAATCAGCCGGTTAACTGGGTACTCTGAAATCTAAGCGACTTGTGCACTAATCCATCGCAGGGGATGGTTCTTCTTCTTCACCTTCCTTGCGACTTAGTAACTTCCATGCCCTCGATGAACAGTTGCTACTCCGGTAGACGCATGGTTTGCAGCGTAATACTTGCAAAGCAGTTTGCATGGTCGCAAGTCCAATATGCAACATCGCGCCTCAACTTCTGTGCAGATAGTTTGCCCACGCGTGTACCTTGCATGGCACTAAAGTTCAGGTCCTTCAGTTTACACTTCATCTCTAACATTTGTTCAGGACCTTGTTGGGGACCATTTCACCAAGCCTTGGTTTCAATTATCCCCTCCTGGGTGATCTAGAGACGATCTCCATTGTTCGAGGCTGTGCAAGTCTCGTTTGCCCACTCGTGTACCTTGCATGGTAGTCCGTTCTGTCGTGCGTTGAATTCGCAAAGCAAGTTGAATAGTCGCAACACCAGTACATGAAAAGCCTCGCACGTCCAAAAGTCCCAAAGCAGTTTGAATAGCCTGAAAGCAAGTTCAATATCCGCAAAGCAACTCCAATGGTCGAAGAGCAACTTCACTTCTCAACTTCCTTGGGAGTTGCTGTACCTGCGGAATGGTGCACTTAGGGAACCAGCCTGCAGTCAAAAGCTTGTCCCGGAGAGCACTTATACGCGTACGGATTACAGGGTTGCGGACTGTAGACGCGGTGTTTTCATTTGCCAAGCCCAGACATAAAACATAACATGACAATCTACGTTAAATATTTCAAACGATCAAGTTGTTGGCAATTGCAATTAGCAAATGTATCTCTCTGCACGTCGTTTCACCTTGGCATACCAACGTGGACAACTTTGTCATATTTTCAACATTCAACAACAAATGTAACAATTATAGACAACTGAACTACACACCTAGAAGCCATCGTGTACCATTCCCCACCCCCGGGGGCGACCTGCAGGGGACCCGCTAAGGCCCCCTACTATTTTGACCCCGTTTTGGTGAAAATACCACTTTTTTCTTTGCCCCAAATGCACAAAAAAAGCTACAAATAGCTATAAAAAGCACTAAAACGCTGTCCCTGGATGAGGCCTTTAATCATTAAGCTAGAAAGAAAAAAAACACTTTCAAATTTGAAAAAAACACAAACTTTCAAATTTGAAAAAAAAAAAACTTTCAGATTTGAAAAAAAAGCCCTACAATCAATCAGGCAAAATGGGCTCACTGAACCTCCAACAATGAAGAGTAATGAAGAGGCCTAAAACCATCAACCAAACACAGCTAGAAAAAAAACGCTTTCACATTTGAAAAAAAATCCCTGCATAAATCGGGCAACTTTCTTTAGCCTATTGGCCCACCCCTGGACTTGAACGTACATACAGGGTAGCCGATCAGGCCAAATGGGCTCATTAAACCTCGAACAATGAAGAGTGATTCTAGGTAAAGGTCCACTGTTTGTTTTTTGGCGGAACCCCCTCTTCAAGGGGGCGGGAGCCCCCAGTGATACCCCGTTGTCCGTCTGTCCTACCGACAGAAAAATTGAAGCCTGACATGTCAGCCAACGTTCACGTAACTCACTTGCTTCCGTTGCCACCTTTTAGTTCCGTTGCCAACACACTCCGCCATTTTTTAGCGTCGCTTGCGACGCTGCATAGGACTTGTACCACGACAGGTCGCCATTCTGTCGCTGCATGGCGACGGATGGATCTGGCTAAATTAGTCGGAAATGGACCCGCGCTTCGCTCTCCGCAGGGTCCGGGGGGCAGCGCGTCGCACTGGGGTCGCACCGAGTCACTCAATTTGCGACCGCAGTGCCGTGTAAGCCTGTCTCATCCTACTTGACAACCCCGACACAGCAACACACAACCAGACTAGCATGACGTGCCTTCTTCTGCACCAGCCTTTCTGGACCGACGAGCTAAGACACTGTGGGGGACAGACCTAGACCTCAGAAACAGACACACGAATATCTCCCATCCTACTCGACAACCCCCACACTGCAACACACACAACCAGACTAGCATGAGGTACCTTCTTCCGCACGACCTCTTCTTGCTTTCAACAAGCTAAGATCCTACGGGGGACATACCTAGATTTAATTAATAGACCTACACGTCTTGTTCAACCTACTCGACAACCCCCACACTGCAACACACACAACCAGACTAGCATGAGGTACCTTCTGGACCGACGAGCTAAGACCCTGTGGGGGAGAGACCTAGACCTCAGACATAGATGTACACATCTCCTTCAACCTACTCGACACAACCCCCACACTGCAACATGCACAACCAGACTAGCATGACGCACCTTCTTCCGCACGAGCCCTTCTAGACAGACGATCGTAGACTTTGTGGGGGACAGACCTAGAGTTCTGGGTATGTCCAGCTCGAGGTGTCAAGGGCAGGTCTCCCGTGACCAATGCCACACCTGCAAGGAGATAGGACAGGCAACTAGTTGGTCGCTGTACAACTATGTACTTATGTCCATGGGGGAGGTCTGGCCATGTCCAGCTAGGGGTAGCGGGGGCAGGTCTCCCGTGTCTAACGTGCCACCTGCAGGGAGATAGGACAGGCAACTAGTTGGTCGCTGTACAACTATGTGCTTATGTCCATGGGGGAGGTCTGGCCATGTCCAGCTAGGGGTAGCGTGGGCAGGTTTTTGGTGTCCAGTGCCACACCTTCAAGGAGATAGGACAGGCAACTAGTTGGTCGCTATGCAACTATGTGCTTATTTTCATGGGAGAGGTCTGGCCATGTCCAGCTAGGGGTAGCGTGGGCAGGTTTTTGGTGTCCAGTGCCACACCTTCAAGGAGATAGGACAGGCAACTAGTTGGTCGCTATGCAACTATGTGCTTATGTCCATGGGGGAGGTCTGGCCATGTCCAGCTAGGGGTAGCGTGGGCAGGTTTTTGGTGTCCAGTGCCACACCTTCAAGGAGATAGGACAGGCAACTAGTTGGTCGCTATGCAACTATGTGCTTATTTTCATGGGAGAGGTCTGGCCATGTCCAGCTAGGGGTAGCGTGGGCAGGTTTGTGGTGTCCAGTGCCACACCTTCAAGGAGATAGGACAGGCAACTAGTTGGTCGCTATGCAACTATGTGCTTTTGTCCATGGGGGAGGTCTGGCCATGTCCAGCTAGGGGTAGCGTGGGCAGGTTTTTGGTGTCCAGTGCCACACCTTCAAGGAGATAGGACAGGCAACTAGTTGGTCGCTATGCAACTATGTGCTTATGTCCATGGGGGAGGTCCGGTCATGTCCAGCTAGGGGTAGCGTGGGCAGGTTTTTGGTGTCCAGTGCCACACCTTTAAGGAGATAGGACAGGCAACTAGTTGGTCGCTATGCAACTATGTGCTTATGTCCATGGGGGAGGTCTGGCCATGTCCAGCTAGGGGTAGCGTGGGCAGGTTTTTGGTGTCCAGTGCCACACCTTCAAGGAGATAGGACAGGCAACTAGTTGGTCGCTATGCAACTATGTGCTTATTTTCATGGGGGAGGTCTGGCCATGTCCAGCTAGGGGTAGCGAGGCAGGTCTCTGATGTCCAATGCGCCACCTGCAGGGAGATAGGACAGGCAATAAGTTGGTTTCTGTGCAAATATGTACTAATGTCCATGGGGGAGGTCTGGTCATGTCCAGCTAGGGGTAGCGTGGGCAGCTCTTCGGTGCCCAATGCCCCCCCTGCAAGGAGATAGGACTGGCAATTAGTTGGTTTCTGTGCAAGTATTTACTTATATCGATGGGGGAGGTCTGGCCGTGTCCAGGTCCAGGTATCGAGGGCAGGTTTCCCGAGACCAATGCCCCACCTGCAAGGAGACAGGACAGGCAACTAGTTGGTCACTGTACAACCATGCACTTATTTTCATGGGGGAGGTCTGGCCATGTCCAGCTAAGGGTAGCGTGGGCAGGTTTTGGTGTCCAATGCCCCCCCTGCAAGGAGATAGGACTGGCAATTAGTTGGTTTCTGTGCAAGTATGTACGTATGTCCATGGGGGAGGTCAGGCCATGTCCGGGTCGAGGTATCGAGGGCAGGTCTCTGATGTCCAATGCGCCACCTGCAAGGAGATAGGACAGGCAACTAGTTGGTGGCTGTACAAGTATGTACTTATGTCCATGGGGGAGGTCTGGCCATGTCCAGCTAGGGGTAGCGTGGGCAGGTTTCCCGTGACCAATGCTCCACCTGCAAGGAGACAGGACAGGCAACTAGTTGGTCGCTGTACAACCATGCACTTATTTTCATGGAAGAGGTCTGGCCATGTCCAGCTAGGAGTAACGTGGGCAGATCTCCAGTGTCCAATTCCCCACCTGCAAGAGGGTTGCAAATAAGTCAATTCAAAAAAAGTAATGATAGCGCCTGGTGGGGCGTGGTATTAAGGGAGCCCCGTCTTCTGGCGGTAGGGAACGGGCTGCTACTTTACCTGGACAAACCAACCATGGCGTTTGACAGCGACCGCGAACACTTAAACACCCGTGTGGAGACAAACCCGGCACCTACGTCGTTCAAGGAGCTCTGCCATTGAGCCATTCGTTGAATGGGGATTAGACTTAAATACATATTACGAGGCGTGCGGTTGGGGGGCCAGCTGTTTGCTTGCATTGGGGCCGATCGCTTTCTCGTCATGATTTATTCTTCTGAGATTTGGACAGGCTTAACTTGCCAGACATGTTTTCATGCTTGATATGTGATGCCAATGAAACACGCAACGCGGCAATACCTGTTGACTCATGTAAAAATATTTTTCCAGAAGTGCAACATATACATACATTATTAATATTTGTATTCATTTTTTCCATTTTTTTACTCATACATATGTTGCACTAACAAAAACAAAACAAAAAAGGTTGAAAAAAACAAAAGTGCAACATATACTCATACGTTTTATACACGGTGACTATAGCTATACGTTTTATACACGGTGACTATAGCTATACGTTTTATACACGGTGAATATAGCTAGCTCCGGCTTACGCTATGGTGTCCTTAACTTCACGTCCTGTGAGTGAATGTATTATACATAGTATTGTACACGGATGTAACAATTTCAATTTCATACGCTTTATACTTTTCATAGATATACGGCTTGTAAATAATATTTTATACAGCACATAAAAATCTGAATATACATTTGCTTCCCAACCCTTTACATATGTATTATATGATCAATGCTATATTTTACACACCCACACACCCACTCACACATACATACATACATACATACATACACAAACCCCCACACACATGATCTCATATGCTAAATCTCTCATCCAGGTATTATATAATCAATGCTGTCTTCTATATCATCTGCTAACCGGCATAGGATATAATATTGACCAAAGGCGAGTACGATATCATATGATATCATACAAATTACATCATAAAATATTGTATATAAATGGTAACTTTGGCCTACTCAGACTGCCGGCATCATATGATTTCATATGATGACATGATATCATATGACATCATATTGCTGTTCCCTAATAATATACAGGGAACGGCAAATCATAGGATGTTGACCAAAGACGAGTATGATATCATATGATATCATACAAAAATCATATGATTTAATATCATATGATATGATGGCCCAGGTCAAAGTTACCTAGTCAGACCGCTGGCATCATAAGATATCATATGATATCGTATGATGACATGATATCATTTGACATCATATTGCTGTTCCCTAATAATATATCAAATGCTGGCACTCTCACCCAGGTATTATACAAACATGCTATCTTATACAAACACACATGCCTGTGGCTGCCACAGCGTTTTTTCCGCTAGCGATCGCTAGTTTCGACCCCGTTTCAGCGAAATTATCGCTTTAAAAAAAGAAAAAAAGAAGTTTTTTTTTGGGGGGGGGGGGGGGGGGGGGGGGGGCGAAATGGCCCTAGAAAGCTACAAAAAGCTACAGAAAGGACCAAAACGCTGTCCCTGGGGGAGCCCTGAAACCATAAAGCTAGGAGAAACCCACTTTCAGATTTGAAAAAAAAATACTGGCTGCCACTGCTCTTTTTCCCGTGCGACGTGTCACAAATTTAGCGACTCGGTGCGACCCCAGTGCGACGCGCTGCCACTGAAACCCCGCGGAGCGTGGAACCCGGGGGGTTGGGGGTTGGGGGTTGGGGGTTGGGGGGGGGGTATTTCTGACTATTACTATTTAGCCAGACCCATGTGTCGCCATGCAGCGACAGAACGACTACGCGTCCCACAGACAAAACATAGTAGTGGACTCCTGAACGTGCCTGTTTCTGAGCCTCTTCCATCGCAGATTGCTAGATATTCTTGGTGAGCCTTCTTGAAGATCTTAGCACGACCGTCTTCGCTCTCCGCTATAGGCTCGACCTGAGCAGGGTGAGGGTGTAGAGTTTAGAGTAGGACAGAGCTAGGGGGGGGGGGGGGGGGGGGGGGGGGGGGGGGCAGACAAGGTGTTTGCCTGGACCAAATATAACAGCCTAGCAAACATGTCTTTGCTCTTGGCTATAGGCTTGACCTGAGCAGGGTGAAGGTGTAGAGGTTAGAGAAGGCAAGAGCAAGCGGGGGGTGGTGTGTGTGTGTGTGGGGGGGGGGGGGGGGGGGGGGGGGGGGGGGGGGGGGGGGCAGACAAGGTGTTTGCCTGGACCTAATATAAGAGCCTAGCACATATACCTTGGCTCTCCGCTATTGGCTCGACCTGAGCAGGGTAAAGGTGTAGAGGTTAGAGTGGGCAAGGGCTAGGGGGGGTGGGATGGGGTGGGGTGGCAGATAATGTGTTTGCCTGGACCTAATATACAACCCTAGCACACATGCATTTGCTCTTGGCTATAGGCTCCACCTGAGCAGGGTGAAGGTGTAGAGGTTAGAGTAGGCAAAGCTAGGGGGGGGGGGGGGGGGGGCGGGCAGACAAGGTGTTTGCCTGGACCTGATATACGACCCTAGCACACATGCATTTGCTCTCGGCTATATGCTCTACCTGACAAAGGTGAGGGTATGAGTTAGAAAAGGGGACGTGAAAGTAGCTAGCAGTTGCTGTATCTTCAGAGAGAAATGGGGCTGCAGTGAGGGGCTGAAGAATATGTCAGCCCAATAGGAGGCTGTTTGGCGGAGCCCCCTCTTCAAGGAAGCGGGGCTTGAAGAGGGGGGCGGGAGCCCCCAGGGTTACCTGTCCTGTATTTGTTCTCCTGTATTTGTTCATTAGATGGGGCTTCTGTGAGAGGCTGAAGCAGCCGATCTTCAGCTGGCTGCTTCAGCCTCTCATCGCAATCAGATAGATCAGCCCAATAGGAGGCTTATATTCTCCTGTATTTGTCCATTAGTTGACCCCCCTAGAAAAGATTCACTTAAATCACCAGCCTTCTCCGCAAAGATACATAGAAGCCAACGCCCACCCCCACACCAACCCCCACACCCAAAGTAGGCATCATACAATATTTACTCCTGTATATGTGTGTTCATTGACACCCCGCACACGATCCATCACGAAGCTGCTTGGCGTAGATACATGGAAGTGTTTAATACATCCAGCTACCCCCATCCCCACACCCACACCCAAAGTAGGCATCATACAATATTTACTCCTGTATATTTCCGCTCATTTACACCCGGCACACAGTCCACCACCAACCTGATTTGCATAGATACATAAATTCATTTGATGCCTACAGCCATTCTCATCCCTACCCATACCCCTACACCCAAAGTAGGCACCATACAATATTTACTCCTTTATATGTGTGTTCATTGACACCCGGCACACGATCCATCACCAAGCTGCTTGGCATAGATACATAGAAGCGTTTGATGCTTACAGCAGACCCCATCCCCACCCACACACACAAAGTAGGAATATCTACTCCTATACAGGTTCATTCATTGACACCCCTGCACACAGTCCACCACCAACCTACTTGGCATAGATACATAGAAGCGTTTGATGCCTACAGCCATTCTTATCCCTACCCATACCCCCACACCCAAAGTAGGCATCATACAATATTTACTCCTGGATATGTGTGTTCATTGACACCCGGCACACGATCCATCACCAAGCTGCTTGGCATAGATACATAGAAGCGTTTGATGCCTACAGCTACCCCCATCCCCACACCCACACACAAAGTAGGCATCATACAATCTTTACTCCTGGATATGTGTGTTCATTGACACCCGGCACACGATCCATCACCAAGCTGCTTGGCATAGATACATAGAAGCGTTTGATGCCTACAGCTACCCCCATCCCCACACCCACACACAAAGTAGGCATCATACAATCTTTACTCCTGGATATGTGTGTTCATTGACACCCGGCACACGATCCATCACCAAGCTGCTTGGCATAGATACATAGAAGCGTTTGATGTCTACAGCTACCCCCATCCCCACACCCACACACAAAGTAGGCATCATACAATCTTTACTCCTGGATGTGTGTGTTCATTGACACCCGGCACACGATCCATCACCAAGCTGCTTGGCATAGATACATAGAAGCGTTTGATGCCTACAGCTACCCCCATCCCCACACCCACACACAAAGTAGGCATCATACAATCTTTACTCCTGGATATGTGTGTTCATTGACACCCGGCACACGATCCATCACCAAGCTGCTTGGCATAGATACATAGAAGCGTTTGATGCCTACAGCTACCCCCATCCCCACACCCACACACAAAGTAGGCATCATACAATCTTTACTCCTGGATATGTGTGTTCATTGACACCCGGCACACGATCCATCACCAAGCTGCTTGGCATAGATACATGGAAGCGTTTGATGCTTACAGCAGACCCCATCCCCACCCCCACACCCAAAGTAGGAATATCAACTCCTATACAGGTTCATTCATTGACATCCCTGCACACAGTCCACCACCAACATGATTTGCATAGATACATAGAAGATATGATGCCTACAGCTACCCCCATCCCCACACCCACAAACTAAGTAGGCACCGTACAATATTTACTCCTGTATATGTGTGTTCATTGACACCCGGCACATGATCCATCACCAAGCTGCTTGGCATAGATACATAGAAGTGTTTGATGCTTACAGCAGACCCCATCCCCACCCCCACACCCAAAGTAGGAATATCTACTCCTATACAGGTTCATTCATTGACACCCCTGCACACAGTCCACCACCAACCTACTTGGCATAGATACATAGAAGCGTTTGATGCCTACAGCTACCCCCATCCCCACACCCACACCCAAAGTAGGCTTCATACAATCTTTACTCCTGGATATGTGTGTTCATTGACACCCTGCACACAATCTAGGGTCCCCAAAGTTTAAGCCCATGTATGTTTATTTTTGTATATTTCATGTGAAGATGGATTCATCACATTGTGTATGGGTTGCAGTTGGGCCTTGTTACAAGTAATTTAATGATGTGGTGCATGGCCATCCTTTTGCTGGGTTCTCCTTATATTCCCATGCCTCAAATTTGATGTAAATAGGCTTTTCACGTTACACACACAAACCTAGGGTGGAACTTAAAAACGTACAAGTGAACGGACCAAGTTGCAAGCTATGGTTGGGTGCCCATGTGGCCTGTTTGGGGAATACATGAATTACACATCCATAGGAGGTAGAGCTGCAAGGTGTGCAACATGTGCCATGTACTTGCAGATATATGCCACATGACACTGCCTAGGCACCCCCATTAAGGCTTGCCTATGTGGGGAGTGCTCATGGTCCCCATGAGGCCTAGCTAGACCTTCCCCCCTACATGTAGGTGTACCCTATGCATCCCCCAAGTATGCTTTGTGGCTACCTAGACAAAGCTTGCAACTTGGTCCGATGACTTAACCATTTGAACGTCGCACACCGGGAATAGATCACCAGCCTGGCTCTGACCCGAGTTCCGATCTCGCTCCACCACCGAGCCTGGCTTTAGACATGGAGCTGTCTGAGAAGATGCAATTAAAGTTGAGCCCAAGTACTCTTGCTATGATGCAGTATGGAGGATGAAATTCGCCGAAAGCGTCGTTGCCCTTACATAAAAGTGGCGCCATGGGCCTAAGCTCTGCGCGCCCTAATCCATCACCAAGCTGCTTGGCATAGATACATGGAAGTGTTTGATGCCTACTGCCATTCTTATCTCTACCCATACCCCCCCACCCAAAGTAGGCATCATACAATATTCACTCCTGTATATGTCCGTTCATTGACACCCTGCACATAGTCCACCAGGGTACTACTAAGCGCGCGCGGCAGCGCGGTGCCGTGCTGCCTTTTTGTGCCCCTCTCCGCGTTTTGCACAGTTTTTTCACCCCCCCTGTGGGCGCAGCTCCCAGTTCTTGCGCTTTTTGCACTAAAAAGCGCTGACCAATTTGACGTTTGTGCGCTTTAAGCGCTGACCAATTTGGCAAGAAGTAGTACCCTGCAGTCCACCACCAACCTGATTTGCATAGATCCATAGAAGCGTCCGATGCCTTGCAGAGCTCTTGGATCTCAAGGTAGAGTTCCAATGATTTTTTACCCCATTGTCGCTACGCCCGGGCAGAAACTTGCTATTGGTGGCCCACTTGTTGCCAATGTCTCGATGCCTTTTGACTAGCTCAATTTCCTCTTCATCACTCCATTGGCCCTGCCGATGGAAGAGGGGGTTCGAGGGGAGCAGGTATGTAATTATTGCTTTACGGGTTTTGTCAATGCCTTGATGCCTCTTGAGTAGCTCGACTTACTCTTCCTCACGACATTGGCCCTGCCGATGGAAGAGGGGGTTTGAGGGGAGCAGGTATGTAATTATTGCTTTAAGTTGTTGTCAGTGCCTTGATGTCTTTCGATTAGCTCAACTTCCTCTTCATCACGACATTGGCCCTGCCGATGGAAGAGGGGGTTTGAGGGGAGCTGGTATGTAATTATTGCTTTAAGTTGTTGTCAATGCCTTGATGTCTTTCGATTTGCTCAACTACCTCTTCATCACTCCATTGGCCCTGCCGATGGAAGAGGGGGTTTGAGGGGAGCAGGTATGTAATTATTGCTTTAAGTTGTTGTCAATGTCTTGATGCCTCTTGATTCGCTCAACTTCCTCTTCATCACTCCATTGGCTCCGCAGAGGGAATAGGGGGTTCAAGGGGGGCAGGTATGGAATAATTGCTTTAAGTTGTTGTCAATGCCTTGATACCTCTTGATTAGCTCAATTTCCTCTTCATCACGACATTGGCCCTGCCGATGGAAGAGGGGGTTTAAGGGGAGCAGGTATGTAATTATTGCTTTAAGTTGTTTTCAATGTCTCAATGCCTCTTGAGTAGCTCGACTTCCTCTTCATTACGACATTGGCCCTGCCGATGGAAAAGGGGGTTTGAGGGGAGCAGGTGTGGCATTATTGCTCTAAATTGTTGTAAATAGCTAAAGCTATACCTTCTGCTGCGAGGAGACAATAAGAGCAGGCTGACATTCTTCTTCCTCCTCACTCCATTGGTCATGTTATGTTACCCGGGGGGGTTGAGGTTATTCGGTGTGATATTGCAACTGTTTGAGTTGGGCAGGCGATGGCAACTAGTTGATCGCTGAAAAAAAGCTGCTTCAGGTTTGTTGGGTAGGACTAGGAAAGCTGAATGTGTGAGGGCAACAGTTTGGGTAGGGCAGGCAGAGGGCAAATAGTTGATCACTGGAAGAGGTGCACCAGGTGTGTTGGGTAGGACTAGGAAAGCTGAATGTGAGGGCAACAGTTTGGGTAGGGCCAGCTCAGGGCAATTAGTTGATCACTGGAAGAGGTGCACCAGGTGTGTTGGGTAGGACTAGGAAAGCTGAATGTGAGGGCAACAGTTTGGGTAGAGCAGGCAGAGGGCAAATAGTTGATCACCGGAAGAGGTGCACCAGGTGTGTTGGGTAGGACTAGGAAAGCTGAATGTGTGAGGGCAACAGTTTGGGTAGAGCAGGCAGAGGGCAACTAGTTGATCACCGGAAGAGGTGCACCAGGTGTGTTGGGTAGGACTAGGAAAGCTAAATGTGTGAGGGCAACAGTTTGGGTAGAGCAGGCAGAGGGCAACTAGTTGATCACCGGAAGAGGTGCACCAGGTGTGTTGGGTAGGACTAGGAAAGCTGAATGTGTGAGGGCAACAGTTTGGGTAGAGCAGGCAGAGGGCAACTAGTTGATCACCGGAAGAGGTGCACCAGGTGTGTTGGGTAGGGACTAGGAAAGCTGAATGTGTGAGGGCAACAGTTTGGGTAGAGAGGCAGAGGGCAACTAGTTGATCACCGGAAGAGGTGCACCAGGTGTGTTGGGTTAGGACTAGGAAAGCTGAATGTGTGAGGGCAACAGTTGGGTAGAGCAGCAGAGGGCAAATAGTTGATCACTGGAAGAGGTGCACCAGGTGTGTTGGGTAGGACTAGGGAACGCTGAATGTGTGAGGGCAACAGTTTGGGTAGAGCAGGCAGAGGGCAACTAGTTGATCACCGGAAGAGGTGCACCAGGGTGTGTTGGGTAGGACTAGGAAAGCTGAATGTGTGAGGGCAACAGTTTGGGTAGAGCAGGCAGAGGGCAACTAGTTGATCACCGGAAGAGGTGCACCAGGTGTGTTGGGTAGGACTAGGAAAGCTGAATGTCTGTGAGGGCAACATTTGGGTAGAGCAGGCAGAGGGCAAACTAGTTGCTCACCGGAAGAGGTGCACCAGGAGTGTGTGGGTAGGACTAGGAAAGCTGAATGTGTGAGGGCAACAGTTTGGGTAGAGCAGGCAGAGGGCAACTAGTTGATCACCGGAAGAGGTGCACCAGGTGTGTTGGGTAGGACTAGGAAAGCTGAATGTGTGAGGGCAACAGTTTGGGTAGAGCAGGCAGAGGGCAACTAGTTGATCACCGGAAGAGGTGCACCAGGTGTGTTGGGTAGGACTAGGAAAGCTGAATGTGCGAGGGCAACAGTTTGAGTAGGGCAGGCACAGGGCAAATTGTTGATCACTGAAAGAGGTGCAGCAGTATGCATAGGGTAGGACTGGCTGGATATGAGTGGGAGACTTGAAACTGTCTAGGTAGGGCAGGGCAAATAGTTTATCACTGAAAAACAACGAGCTATGAATCCGTGCAGGCAAAGGGCAAATAGTTGATCACTGGAAGAGGTGCAGCAGTATGGATAGGGTAGGACTGGCTGGATATGAGTGGGAGACTTGAAACTGTCTAGGTAGGGCAGGGCAAATAGTTGATCACTGAAAAACAGCGGGCTATGAATCCGGGCAGGCAAAGGGGAACAAGTTCATCACTGAAAGAGGTGCAGCAGTATGCATAGGGTAGGACTGGTTGGATATGACTATATGAGTGGGAGACTTTCAACCATCTAGGTAGGGCAGGGCAAATAGTTTCACTGAAAAACAACGGGCTATGAATCCGGGCAGGCAAAGGCCAAATAGTTAATCACAGAAAGAGATGCAGCAGTATGCATAGGGTAGGACTGGCTGGACATGAGTGGGAGACTTACAACCGTCTAGGTAGGGCAGGGCAAATGGTCGACCGCTGAAAAAGAGCTGCATCAGGTTTGTTGGGTGGGACTACGGTGGCTGAAAATGAGGGAAAGACTCGTAACTGAGAGGGGAGGGCATTGAAAAAATCGTTGTTCACGGACAAAGGTGCAGCAGGATGTATAGGCTAGGACTGGCTGGATATGAGTGGGTGATGCGCAACTGTCTAGGTAGGGCAGGGCAAATGGTTGATCACTGACATAGTTGGTGCATGATTTGTTGGGTGGGACTACGGTGGCTGAAAGAGGTGCAGCAGTCTGCATAGGGTAGGACTGGCTGGATATGAGTGGGAGACTTCCAGCCGTCTAGGTAGGGCAGGGAAAATAGTTGACCACTGAAAAAGAGCTGCAGCATGATTTGCTGGGTGGGACTACGGTGGCTGAAAATGAGGGAAAGACTCGTAACTGAGAGGGGAGGGCATTGACAAAATCGTTGTTCACAGACAAAGGTGCAGCACTGGCTGGATATGAGTGGGTGACGCGCAATTGTCTTCGTAGGGCAGGGCAAATGATTGATCACTGACATCGATGTTGCAGGCTGTGCAGGACGGGACAGGTTAGATATGAGTAGGGAACGGCAACTAATATTAGTGTTTGAAAAACTAATACTAACTAATATTATTATACTGTCACAATAATATTAGTTTTTCCAGGTTTTTCAAATAAATTCGAAATTCTAGTGAAATTCTAGCTCGTCCGACGTATATTATATAATAATATATAATATTATTTATTCACTAGTATTATATAACATAGCCGACCCCTAGATATGAGTGAAAGACTTGCACCAGCTCAGACATGGCGAGGCAGAGCGCAGTGGTTTTCTTTTTGCGTACGCATAGCAGCTTCTAGGCAGCTCCATTCCTTGTCCTTCAGCCAAACCTGAAGCTAGCTAGTGCGTCTGAAAGCTAGCATGACTGCCATTCCAATGCAGCTGAAAGCGTCGAGCTTTACCCAGTGGCTGGCTATTGGAGCTGGCTGGAAGCTACCACGCATAGATAACAAATAAGTGGCAAACTGCTGATCACTAAAGGACTTTGAACAGTGTTGGTAGGGTTGTTTGACTGAAACATCAAGAAGTACATACAGGGGCTACATCCTGCTATGACAGTCGTACTGCACGTGGGAGTGGGATGGACTGATGATTGGTCAAACAGAAAGTCTAAGTCTCTCACTGTCTCTCACCTTCTTTTCTGGCACCTCCAGGCTGGACCGTTTGCTTTTTCCCTTCTTTCCCTTCTCGGGGGTCAGGTGTGAAGCCTCATCGCAGTCCGAGGCACTGCTTTGGGGGGAGGCTTCTTCCCACTCCTGGGGCTGATGCATACTAGGATGGCAGGGTGTCTGGTCACTCACTGAAAAGACCCAGTACCTCGTATGCCTCTGGGGTTATTGGAGGCACTAGCTGGCTGGTGGTTGTGTATCTACCTCCTGCTCTGACAAACTCTATGCCAGCCCAGTCGTTGCCCAGCTCCTCAGGGGTGAGGCGGGCTCTGAACTGCACAGTCCTGCGATAACAGGAAGATGAGGGGTGATGCGGAGGTCGAGTTAAGACAGACAGGTACAAGACTTGGGTAGGTGGCAAGGCAGAGCTCGGGAATAACTTTGTGAGCGAGAGCAACTGACTCGACACGAAAAAGCTGCCAGCAGGGAGGGCCCTCGCGAGGGACGGTTAATATGTGCACAGCAAGGCGAATGCTATTACATAATGCCTGTGATTTGGTAATGGATGCGAGCAGTGAGATGTCTTACGAGAGGCATATGCTTAATGACTTAGACCTTTACTTGGCCGCTGCGGAGTGAAAAGCTAATACAGTGATGTTAGATCTGCAAGTAGGGGTGTCGCGCGCAAGGTACTAGGGCTCCGGGTCAACGAGTACATCAAAGCAAGCGAACAGGACCAGGCGCTGCGATAACAATAAGTAAGCGGGCGTCTTATTTAGCCGCAGCAGAGGGTAGAAAAGGCAGATGGACGCACCAAGGTGGAAGAAAATGTCTGAAAGTCAGAGGAAAAAGCTGTCGGGGCTCGACATCGCAGCACTGGAACGGTACTGTCTCTTCAAAGCAGGCTTCAAAGGCATCATTTCGAACGGTTATACGTGCTGTCGGTTTCAGAGCTGATGCAGCGGTTAATGATCGGGACCGGGACCCTTCTGATCGGGACGAGGGTAGACCCGGTTAAATATCTTGGTCCGAAACATTCCGTAAGGGGGCGTTGGTTGGTGTGTGGGTCAGTGGGTGGGTGTGCGATGTGCGTGGGGGGCGGGCGGGCGGGCGGGGGGGGGTCCTCCTCGGGCTTGTTGCTATTTTTTACTCAGACCCCCAAATGACATGATGAGACCACCATTGAGAGTGTGTTCACAAGGGCGGTTCATTGGCGCCACTTAAGACCCGGGGTGGGTGTATGGATGGGTGAATGGGTGGATACTGTGGTGGGTATGGGTGGGTGAGGATGGGTGATATGAATGGGTATGGATGGATGGGTATGTGTGGGTGAATGCAATGGGTGGTTAATGTGGGTGGGTGGGTGAATGGGAGGGTGAATGGGTGACTATTTTGACTATCGCACAATCCCTATTTGGGAATTCTGAGGATGCCATTGTGTGCACCATAGTGTGAAGACCCAAAATCCATATATAACTTGAAGTCGTGCCTGAAGAAGCCTCTGCAGAACAACAGACCACCACTATGCGCCCCCTAGGAATCATTGGCTTTGTGCCTCCTCCCACCCCCCCCTGTGAATGATGATGAAAGTGAAATGAGGATGGTGAGGACGCCAACAAAACCAATGGACCACGGGTGCCATTGATTGACACTGCAGGGGTGTCAGCGTGAACTACTAGGACACGAGTGCCTTATTAGTATCCGATCAGATACCAAGAAGGCACTTGTGTCCCAGTAGTTCACGCCGACAATAATGCCTGACCCGGGAGGGAAACGGGGACAAGGGGACCCTGCAGGATCTTACCCCTGCGCTGCTCTCCACATATCAGAGCTTGCCGACCTCATCTGGAAGTATTGCACAACTGAGCCCAACCCCAAAACCTCAGTGCAATGGGCAATCTGTCTTCAGACTGCAATGCTGGCCGCATATGCTGTGGCTGTTTGCCACAGAGCCCATGTCCTCCTACAATCCTACGAAATCTCAGAAGCTGGTCCATCCCTCATCAACCTGGATGACATTGTCATGCCTTGGACTTAACGAGAGTACTGGATCCTAGAGATGTTACCACCAGTTTTACCTCCTGGGGAACACCCTGTGACCCTGGGAACTTTGACAGCTTCCTGGCACAAATCACCAGGAAACTGCAGTCAGATGGGTACTACCAGATCCAGGGTACTACATTTTGTCAAATTGGTCAGCGCTTTTTAGTGCAAAAAGTGAAAAAACTGCGCGCTGCGCCCACAGGGGGGTCGAAAGTACTGCGCGAAATGCGCAGAGGGGCTCAAAAAGTGTGCGTGAAATCGTGCTGCCGCACTCGCTTTGTAGTAACCTGACCAGATCCTCTAATCCAAGCCACCCAAGGACCTAACTAGTCTAGGTATCTAGTCTGCCGGACAATTCAGATGTTACTATTATGCTTAAGATTATTTGTTTCTTTCTCCTGTGATGATTTTGGAAGTACCTCATGTTATGAACTTATGATCCACCTTCTGGATTTATAATTTGATCCTGGGAACTCTACCCTTTGACTTATAGCAATTCAGGGGATGATTTGGGAAGCACTCTTTGGATTGGATTGACTTCGTAAATTTGATAATTGTAGACTGGACCTGCCCTTTCGAATGTGACCTATAGAACATGGTTCCTCTGGAAGTACATCTTTCACATTATACATCTCTTTGACAGATGGAGAATAGTTCACTAATTTTTTTACAATTTAGTTACATTTATTTGCCCCCCTGCTGATTTACATTTGTGTTTGCCAATCTACTACATCTAATATTATCATGGAAGAGCTGGGTAGAACCCCGTTGTGTTTTGCTTGGCTTAAACAAGCTTTGCGCTTCTGGAACAAGACCATACATAAAGAACCTGAGGATCTCATTAGAATGGCTCTTGAGGAATCTTTTGACTCCAACACTGGCTGGGTTCATGACTTGCGTTGTGCTCTCCACAAGCTAGGATCCAGTAAAAACATCAACATTTTGGAGGCTGTCGATGTCGAAGGTATTATGTCTGAAGTTTTTGAGTCATGGAGGTTTAAGTACCCAAGTGACACCAATGCAGTTAGAGACATCCCTGATGAGAGAAGGGTTGGCTTTAAACGCCTCCGATACCAAAAATGGTTCGCAGCCAACAGCAATGATGAGAATGGCTTGATTCCCTTTACATCCGCCTTACATAAGCAGGATCAGATTCGTTCTATAGCACAGTTTAGAATGGGTTCCCATTGGCTGAACACAGAAAGAATGAGGGTGGTGGATAGAGCACACATCCCTCGCTCAATGAGACACTGTCAAATGTGTGGGTTCCAAAAACCTGAGGATGAAATGCATATGTTTGAGTGCCCTTTTTATAATGATATTCGCCTCCGCTACCAGAAGCTGTTTACAGATATTTATAGGCATGTCCATGAGGATACCAACTTAACCGTATGGAATGTGGAATTCTGCGATTCCACATTCAGTACCTTTATGAATGGAAATGGCACTAAGTCTTTTTGGAGCAACCTAGCCGACTATCTTTCTACTTGTAGAAGAGCAAGACAGGAAGACCTGGACTGCTTAGTGGCACCGTAATTTATCATCCCTTTTTTTCTTCTTCTTGTGACTTCTCATTTGTTAGCTTCTTACCTCCGCCACTGTAAGTGGTTGAGATCTGGGTCCGGCTCTAAGGGGTTTAATACCTACGCCACCAAAACGGTGGTTGGGAGTTTGGTTTGTTTGTCCTCGACACACCCCTGATGTAATGGGTTTTTTTGCTTTGTGGGTGCTTTTTCTTTTTGTTTAAAGCACAGAGTCTCATACACCCTCGCGGTGTCAAGTAGACTTTAACATGTAATGTAATGTAATGTAATGTAATTTCAGTAAATCCCCGAAATTCTTGTACACCGGTACAAGAATACTGGGGATTAGGGGGGGGGGGGGGGGGGGGGGGGGGGGGGGGGGGGGTATAGTACGACTTCTTCGTCGTACTCAGAGTGGCAAGGTGCCACCCGGTCCGAGACCTCACCGGTCTATGTACCGCTTGCCTGAAAATGGCGAAGCCGCCTGCCGGCGCGTGCACTATTACTAACTGTACTGCCGCCATCTCCTTCTTCTAGCTAGACTCGTGGTACCTACTATCTGTGTATCAACTGTAAGGTAATGATAACGCCTGGTTGGGCGTGGTATTAAGGGAACCCATCGTAAGCGGGTAGAGAGCGGTCTACTACCTCAACAGGACAAGCTACCATCGCGGTTGACAACGACCTGCAACGCTTAGGGCGGCCGTAGGGGGAATCGAACCCCCGACTCTACATCCTCAAAGCGACTTGGTGTACCACTACACCAATTGATTCGCTGAAAGGGGCCCAAAGCTTTCCCAACCTTAAAAACAGGAAAGACAGCTAAAAAAAAGCACCGGTGAATAGACCCGAAAAATTGTACAAATCGTAAACAACGGGGGCCTGGAGTTCGTGCTATGCAGATAATTGAACATTACGTTTTTTGTCACATTCATAAATATACGCAAACAATGTAGGAGTACAATTCAATGATTACAAGGGGCTTGTGTCCTAACAGTGAAACAGCACCGCCCTAAATTCGGACTCGAGAAATCACCCGCCGTCTTCCGGCAGCGGGGCTTCGATTCAATTATAGCTGTTCATATAACATCTGCGCATATAA
>JACBWV010000045.1:3273357-3380857 GCA_013435795.1 Chlamydomonas sp. ICE-L | reverse complement strand
AAGTAAGAATAAAATAAACTCAATTATAAATTAAAGCGAACGTACCCACCTTCAGTCCGCCCCACTACACACAGCTGCCAGATCTGCCAATAAAAAAAACATAAAAAAAGGATATAGAAAACAAAGTAAGAATAAAATAAACTCAATTATAAATTAAAGCGAACGTACCCACCTTCAGTCCGCACCAGTACACACAGCCGCCAGATCTGCCAATAAAAAAAACATAAAAAAGGATATAGAAAACAAAGTAAGAATAAAATTAACTCAATTATAAATTAAAGCAAACGTACCCACCTTCAGTCCGCCCCACTACACACAGCTGCCAGATCTGCCAATAAAAAAAAAACATTTAAAAAAGGAAACAAAGTAAGAATAAAATAAACTCAATTATAAATTAAAGCGAACGTACCCACCTTCAGTCCGCCCCACTACACACAGCTGCCAGATCTGCAAAAAAAGAAACTTAAAAAAAAGGATGTAGAAAACAAAGTAAGAATAAAATAAACTCAATTATAAATTAAAGCGAACGTACCCACCTTCAGTCCCCCCCACTACACACAGCTGCCAGATCTGCCAATAAATAAATCCTAAGTAAAATGAAATAAAGCAAGCAAAAAAAAAAGTACAAATGAAATAAAAACAATAATAAATCAAAGTGAAGGTGCCCACCTGCACTTCGCCCCACTACACACAGCTGCCAGATCTGTCAAGAAATGAGCCCAAAATAAAATAAAGTAAATAAAAGCAAAATAAAGCGAAAATAAAATAAAGGAAGAATAAAGTAAAGCGAAGGCCCCCACCCGCACTCTGCCCCACAGCACACAGCCACCAGCATTGCAAAGAAATAAAGCAAAGCAAAATAAATCAAAAATAAAGCAAAGCAACAAAAAATAAAATAAAATAAAGCGAAATATAATAAAGTTAAGTAAAATAGAGCAAACAAATAGCAAAAGCACCCACCTGTACTCTGCCCCACAGCACACAGCCACCAGCATTGCTAATAAATAAAGCAAAGCAAAATGAAGCAAAAATAAAGCAACGAACACAAAATAAAATAAATTAAAGCAAAGCAAAATTTAATAAAGCAAAATAAATAAAATAAAATAAAGCAAACAATAGCAAAGGCCCCCACCTGGACTCTGCCCCACAGCACACAGCCACCAGCATTGCTAATAAATGAATCAAAGCAAAATGAAGCAAACATAAAGCAAAGAACACAAAATAAAATAAATAAAATAAAGCAAAGCAAAATATAGTAAAGCAAAATAAATAAAATAAAATAAAGAAAAATATAGAAAAGGCCCCCACCTGGACTTTGCCCCACAGCACACAGACACCAGCATTGCTAAGAAATAAAGCAATGCAAAATAAAGTAAATCAACAAAACTAAATTAAAAAAAGCAAAGCAAAATAAAATAAGCAAAATAAAATAAACAAACAAAAATAAAGCAAAAAATAGCAAATAAATAGCACAGGCCCCCACCTGTACTCTGCCCCACAGCACACAGCCACCAGCATTGCACACCCTGGCAACTTCGGAGGGTGAGACATGAGCCTGTGGCTTGTGGTCCTGGGACAAACGTATTGCCCGCTTGGCACCAGGGGGTCCGCTGTACAGTACAGCACGGCAGTCCCCGGCGTTGGCACAGAACAGGTGTAGTTCACCATCAGCTTTGTAGATCAAGCAGGTCACGGCACAAGAACCTGTGGGGGGTGGGGGGTGGGGTGGGTGTTGGTGTTGGTGTTGGGGGGTGGGTAGGGGAAAAGGGGTGGGGTGGGGCATTGAACATGTGTAGCTGACAATCAGCTTTGTAGATCAAGCAGGTCACCGCACAAGAACCTGTGGGGGGTGGGGGTGGGGTGGGTGTTGGTGTTGGGGAGTGGGTAGGGGAAAGGGGTGGGGTGGGGCATTGAACATGTGTAGCTGGCCATCAGCTTTGTAGATCAAGCAGGTCACTGCACATTAACCTGTGGGGGGTGGGGGGTGGATTGGTGTTGGTGTTGGGGGTGGGTGGGGGAAAGGGGTGGGGGGGGGCATTGCAACATGTGTAGCTGACAATCAGCTTTGTTGATCAAGCAGGTCACGGCACATGAACCTGTGGGGGGTGGGGGGTGGGGGGTGGGGGTGGGTGTTGGTGTTGGGGGGTGGGTAGGGGAAAGGGGTGGGGTGGGGCATTGAACATGTGTAGATGACCATCAGCTTTGTTGATCAAGCAGGTCACTGCACATGAACCTGTGGGGATTGGGGGGGTGGGGTGATCTAGATGGGGGGGGGGGGGGGGGGGGTGATTGGGGTGTGTGTGTGTGTGGGGGGGGGGGGATTGGGGTGGGGGGGAGGGGGGGCCAGTGACAATGTGTAGCTGACCTGCTGCTTTGTAGATTGAACAGGTCACTGTGCATGAACCTGTGGGGGGTGGGGTGATTGGGTGTGGGTGGTATTGGTGTTGGTGTTGGGGGGTGTGTGGGGGGGCGGGGTGGGTGTGTGGTGGGGGGGGGGGGGGGGCATTGAACATGTGTAGCTGACCTTCAGCTTTGTAGATCAAGCAGGTCACTGCACATGAACCTGTGGGGGGATTGGGGGTGGGGTGTGTGGGAGGATTAGGATTGGGTTGTGTTTGTGGGGTGGGTGGGTGGGTGGGTGGGGGGAATGGGGGTTGGAGGGGGTTAGGGGTATTGGTGGTGGTGTGGTGGTGGGTGGGGTGGGAGGGTGGGAGGGTGGGGGTTTGGGGGGGGGGGGGGGGGCACAGAACATGCGTTGCTGGCCATCAGCTTTGTTAGATCAAGCATGTCACTGCACATGAACCTGTGGGGGTCGGGGGGATGGGGTGTGAGTGCGGTGTGTGGGGGGGGGAGGATGGGGTGGGTGGGTGGGTGGTTGGGGGAGCGTTGGCACAGAACCTGTGTAGCTGGCCATCAGCTTTGTAGATTAAGCAGGTCACTGCACATGAACCTGCGGGGATTGTGGGGGTGATTGGGGTGTGTGTGTGGGGGGTGATTGGGGTGTGTGTGGGGGGGTGATGGGTGGGTGAGGGTTGGGTTGGGTTGGGTGGGTTGGGTTGGGTTGGGTTGGGTTGGGTTGGGTTGGGTGGGTAGGGTTGGGTTGGGGGGGGTGGGGGGGGCACAGAACATGTGTAGCTGGCCATCAGCTTTGCAGATCGAGCAGTTCACTGCACATGAACTGTGGGGATTATGTGGGGGGGAGGATAGGGGGGGGGAGGTAATTTGGGTGTGTGGGGGTGGCTGATTGGGTGGTGTGTGTGTGGGGGTGGGGGGGTGGGGGGGGGGGGGGTGGGGGGGGGGCAGTGCACATGTGTAGCTGGCCATCAGCCTTGTAGATCGAGCGTTCACTGCACATGAACCGTGGGGATTGTGGGGGGGGAGGAGGCAAGGGGGGGTGCAGTAATTTGGGTGTGGGTTGGGGGGGGGGGGGGGGGGGGGTGATTGGGTTTGGGGGGGGGGGTTGTGTGTGTGTGTGTGTGTGGGGGGGGGGGGGGGGACAGAACTGGTGTAGCTGACCTTCAGCTTTGTAGATCAAGCAGGTCACTGCACATGAACCTATGGGGGGATTGGGGGTGGGGTGTTGGGGGGGGATTGGGATTGGGTGTGTTTGTGGGGTTGGGTGGGTGGGTGGGTGAATGGGTGAATGGGGGTTGGAGGGGGTTTGGGGTATTGGTGGTATTGGTGGTGGTGGTGGTGGTGGTGGTGGTGGGCACAGAAATGGTGTAGCTGGCCATCAGCTTTGTAGATCAAGCAAGTTACTGCACATGAACCTGTGGGGGTCGAGGGATGGGGTGTGAGTGGGGTGTGGGGGGGGGGGGGCATTGGCACAGAACTGGTGTAGCTGGCCATCAGCTTTGTAGATCAAGCAAGTCACTGCACATGAACCTGTGGGGGTCGGGGGGGATGGGGTGTGAGTGGGGTGGGGGTGGGGGAGGATTGGGTGGGTGGGTGGGTGGGCTTTGGCACAGAAACTGGTGTGTAGCTGGCCATCAGCTTTGTAGATCAAGCAAGTCACTGCACATGAACCTGTGGGGGGATTGGGGTTGTGGGAGGATAGGGGGTTGGGGGGGATTGGGATTGGGGGGGGATTGGAGGGGGGGGGGGGGGGGGGGGGGATTGGGGGGGCACGTGAATATGTGTAGCTGGCCACAAGCTTTGCTGATCAAGGTCTCTGCACATGAACCTATGGGGGCTGGGGGGCTGGGGGTTGTGGGGCTGGGGTTGGGTTGGGTTGGGTTGAGGGATTGGGGTTGAGTGGAGTTGGAGGGGGTTGGGGGGATTGGAATTGGGATTGGGATTAGTGTTGGGTGTGGGTGTGGGTGTTGGGGTGGGTGTTGGGGTGGGTGTTGGGTGTGGGTGTTGGGGTGGGTGTTGGGTGTGGGTGTTGGGGTTGGGGGTGGGTGTTGGGGTTGGGGGGGAAGTTAGCCTATTTGGCTGCCCCTGGACTGTAAAAATACAAACATACATACATGTCCATTTTGTCTAAGTATTGGGGTGGTACTTTCATAGGTTGACAGAGGGTTTTTGATAGGTAGTGCAGGGTAGTGGAGTAAGTAGCTACTCGTAGCGGAATAAGCTACAAAACATTCGACAACTTTTGCGAAGAATCTTGGCCGCTGCGATGCTGGTAACTGGTCATGCGCACTCTATCTATGAGCCAAATGTTTGGGTTCGGAGGTGGTCGGGATCGTTCAAACAGCTCCTCGAGAGACGGAGACAGACAGAGAGGCACGGGTGGAACTTGGGGCTTCAGGCCTAAAACCTTATACTCCTAAACCCTGGAACTTGGGGCTTCGACCGTAAACCCCTAAACCCTGGATCCCGCAGGAAACTGGGGGGGGTCCAGAGGGGGCTATTGTGACAGGTTATCAGATGGATAGGTGCGGGTTGTGGTGGTGGTTGAATTGTTGTTGGTGAAATGGTGGTGGTGGTGGTGGTGGTTGAATTGTTGGTGGTCAGGTGGTGGTGGTGGTGGTGGTGGTGGTGATGGTGGTGGTGGTGGTGGTGGGGGGGGGGGCGGAGACCATGCGCCTGCATTCTCTATTTGGAATGCACAAGTACTTAGTCAGATGGATAGATGCGGGTTCGGCTCACAAGATGCGCACGGCTGTCCGGTGGGGGTTGGGGGGTGGGGGGGGCACAGAAATGGTGTAGCTGGCCATCAGCTTTGTAGATCAAGCAGTTCACTGCACTTGAACCTGTGGGGATTGTGGGGGCGGGAATTTGGGTGGGGGGAGGGGGAATTGGGGTGGTGGGGAGGGTGATTGGGGTGGTGGTGGTGGTGGTGGTGGGGGGGGGGGGGGGGGGGGGGGGGGGGGCACAGAACTGGTGTAGCTGGCCATCAGCTTTGTAGATCAAGCAGGTCGAGACAGAGACAGACAGAGAGACACGGGTGGAACTTGGGGCTTCAGCCCCGGGATCCTGGGGGGTCCAGAAGGGGCTATTGTGGCAGGTTGTCAGATGGATAGGTGTGGGTTCGGCTATGTAATGTAATATTAGTGAATAAATAATATTGTAGTATATTATATCATATTAGTCAGACGGCCGTCTCACTAGAATTTTGAATTTATTTGAAAAACGAATGTTTTTGTGACACTGCCGGTATAATTATATTAGTTCATATTAGTTTTTCAAACACTAATATTAGTTGCCGTTCCCTAGATAAATGCGGGTTTGGCTCACAAGATGCGCACGGCTGACTTGTCCAGTGAGGGAGAGAGTTATTTAATATTTATTACAAGTTAGTACAATTATTAATGTTTTCATTCCCCCAATGTGCCACCAGTCCACCAGTCCAGGGACCTGGGGGGAAGCCAAATATGTAGGGGTCGGCAATATGATATCATATGATATCATATGTTGCCGGTGGTCTGACTAGGTACCTTTAGCCTGGGCCATCATATCATACGATATTAAATCATATGATTTTTGCATGATATCATATGATATCATACTCGTCTTTGACAACATCATATGATTTGCTGTTCCCTACAAATATGTGGGTCAGGTTGAAACAAAGTGGTAGAGGGTGCAGCTTTCACGACGGCAAAGTCAACGTTCACTAGCCCAGGGACCCAGGAATCGGACCTGAACGATTATTAATGTGTAGTACCAAAACCTTAGGAACAACACTACGCACCACCTCACCACCACACACCTCACCACCCAAGACTGCGCACACACCTGCTTCCATTGCGCTCTCCATTCGGGTCCCGATATCACTGCTAGTACTCGTGTAGGTGTGACCAAAACCACCACACACCTCACCACCCAAGACTGCGCACACACCTGCTTCCACTGCACTCTACATTCTGGTCCCAATATCACTGTTAGAACTCGTGTAGGTGTGCCCAAGACCACCACACACCTCACCACCCAAGACTGCGCACACACCTGCTTTCATTGCGCTCTCCATTCTGGTCCCGATATCATTGTTAGTACTCGTGTAGGTGTGCTTAAGACCACCACACACCTCACCACCCAAGACTGCGCACACATCTGCTTCCACTGCGCTCTCCATTCTGGTCCCGATATCACTGTCAGTACTCGTGTAGGTGTGCCCAAGACCACCACACACCTCACCACCCAAGACTGCGCACACACCTGCTTTCATTGCGCTCTCCATTCTGGTCCCGATATCACTGTTAGTACTCGTGTAGGTGTGCCCAAGACCACCACACACCTCACCACCACACACCTCTCCACCTAAGACTGCGCACACATCTGCTTCCACTGCGCTCTCCATTCTGGTCCCGATATCACTGTCAGTACTCGTGTAGGTGTGCCCAAGACCACCACACACCTCACCACCCAAAGACTGCGCACACACCTGCTTTCATTGCGCTCTCCATTCTGGTCCCGATATCACTGTTAGTACTCGTGTAGGTGTGCCCAAGACCACCACACACCTCACCATCACACACCTCACCACCCTAAGACTACACACACACCTGCTTCCATTGCGCTCTCCATTCGGGTCCCGATATCACTATTAGTACTCGTGTAGGCGGTGGAGATTGCGTTGTGGATGTCATTGACTGGGGGCCCATGTGCCGTGAGATCAGTTGACGAGAACTGTGCGAGCTGCTGCTGAATGTTCTGTAGGTTGGAGATAAAGGTTTGGGGGAAAGGTTTGGGAGATGAGAGCAGTGTGTGGTGTGTGGTGTGTGGTGTGTGGTGTGTGGTGTGTGGTGTGTAGTGTGTGGTGTGTAGTGTGTAGTGTGAAGGCGGTGGAGATTGCGTTGTGGATGTTATTGACTGGGGGCCCATGTCCGTGGTGTGTGATGTGGAGTATGGTGTGTGGTGTGTGGTGTGTAGTGTGTAGTGTGTAGTGTGCAGTGTGCAGTGTGTAGTGTGTAGTGTGTAGTGTGTAGTGTGCAGTGTGCAGTGTGTAGGTGTAGGTGGTGTAGTGTGTATTGTAGGTGTAGTGTTATGTGTAGGTGTTGTGTAGTGTGTAGTGTGTAGTGTGTAGTGTGTAGTGTGTAGTGTGTAGTGTGTAGTGTGTAGTGTGTAGTGTGTAGTGTGTAGTGTGTAGTGTGTAGTGTATAGTGTGTAGTGTGTAGTGTGTAGTGTGTAGTGTGTTGTGTGTAGTGTGTAGGGTGTAGTGTGTAGTGTATAGGGTGTAGTGTGTAGTGTGTAGGGTAGAGGCGTCGGATATTGCTTTAACTGGGGGCCAGGCCCCTTTAGATCTGTCGGCGAGAACTGTGAGAGCTGCTGCTGAATGTTCTCGAGGTTTAAGATGAGGGTTTAGGGCGTTGGGGTTTAAAGTGGTTCTAGAGTAGGGTGTTATGTGTTTGTGTAGGGTGTAAGGTGTATGGTAAAGGGTGCAGTGTATAGTGTGAAGGCGGTGGAGATTGCATTGACTTGGGGCACATGCTACGTGAGATCTGTTGATGAGAACTGTGAGAGCTGCTGCTGGATGTTCTGTAGGTTGGAGATGAGGGTTTGGGTCATAGAAGTAAGAATAGGGTTTGGTGTAGTGTAGTGTGTAATTTGTAGTGTGTAGTGAGAAGTGTGAAGTGTGTAGGGTGGAGGGTGCAGGGTGATGGGTGAAGGGTGATGGGTGGTGGCTGCAGGGTGGAGGTTATTGTGTGTAGTGTGCAATGTATAGTGTGAAGTGTGAAGGGTGCAGGGTGATGGGTGAAGGCTGATGGGTGGTGGCTGCAGGGTGGAGGTTATTGTGTGTAGTGTGTAATGTGTAGTGTGTGGGGGCTATAGTTGACGAGGTGTAGGGTTGCGGGTGATGGTGACAGGCCTGATGGGTGTGTGCTGCAGGGTGGAGGGTTGATTTGGTGTTGTTAGTGTGTAATGTTGTAGTGTGTGGGTATAGTGTGAAGGTGTAGGGTTGCAGCGGGTTGAGGGTGAAGGCTGCGGGTGGTGGCTGCGGGGGAGGTTATTGTGGTAGTGTTGTCAGTGTAGTGTGTGCGGTTATACTATTGTATAAGTTGAAGTTGTTGTTGTAGGGTGCAGGGAGCAGGGTGAAGCGTTGAGGTTCACTGGGACGGCAGGGTGTTGGAGGTTATTGTGTCTGGTAGTGTGTAAGTGTAGTGTGTGGGGTTATAGTGTGCAGTGTGATAGGCAGCCAGGCGCAGGTGACAGGTGGAGGGTGGTGGCGCAGGGTGGAGGTTAGAGTGTGTGTAGTGTGTTAATGGTAGTGTGTGGGGACTACGCTGTATGTGTAGGGTGCAGGGTGATGGGTGAAGGCTGAGGGTGGTAGGCCTGCAGGTGGACGGTATTGGTGTCGTGTGTGGAATGTGTAGGTGTGGGGTTATGGAGTGTTGAGAAGCGGTGTAGGGTGCGCCCGGGGGATGCGGTGGTGAAGGTCTGAATGGGTGGTGCCCTGCAGGGTGGGGTTATTGTGTCGTCTGGGTGTAATGTGTAGTGTGTGGGGTATAGTGTGAAGTGTGTAGGGTGCAGGGTGATGGGTGAAGGCTGATGGGTGGTGGCTGCAGGGTGGAGGGTTAATGTGTGTTTGTAGTGTGTTTTGTAATGTGTAGTGGTGGGGCTCTAGTCGAAGTGTTTGTAGGGTTGCCAGGGTGATGGGGTTGGTGATGATGGGTGGTGGCTTGCAGGGTGCGAGGTATATTGTGTTGTGTGTATGTGTAGTATGTGCGGGTCCCTACGGTTATAGTATGTGAGTGGGTCGGGGCGGTGATGGAGTTGAACAGTGAAGCCGACGGCTGATGGGTGGTGGCTGCAGGGTCGGAGGTTATTGTGTCGTAGTGTTGGTACCTGTGTTAGTGTGTGGGGTATCTATAGTGTGAAGTGTGTTGTAGGGTGCAGAGGTGAGGGGTGAAGGCGTGATGGGTGGTTGGATTGCAAGGGTGCAGTATTGTGTGTAGTGTGTAATGTGTAGTGTGTGGGGTATAGTGTGAAGTGTGTAGGGTGCAGGGTGATGGGTGAAGGCTGATGGGTGGTGGCTGCAGGGTGGAGGTTATTGTGTGTAGTGTGTAATGTGTAGTGTGTGGGGTATAGTGTGAAGGCGGTGGTGATTGCGTTGTGAATGTCATTGACTTGGGGCCCAGGTTCTGTGCGATCCGTTGACGAGAACTGTGAGAGCTGCTGCTGGATGTTCTGTATGGTGGGGGTGAGGGTTGGGGAGAAGTTTGGGAGGCAAGAGCAGGGTCCAGGGTGTTGCGTGTTGTGCTTAGTGTGAAGGTGTAGTGTGAAGGCGGTGGAGATTTTATTGACTGGGGGGCCATGTACCATGCGATCTGTTGACAAGAACTGTGAGAGCTGCTGCTGGATGTTCTATATGGTGGGGGTGAGGGTTGGGGAGAAGTTTGGGAGACAAGAGCAGGGTCCAGGGTGTGGCTAGTTGTGCGTAGTGTGAAGGTGTTGTGTGAAGGCGGTGGAGATTTCATTGACTGGGGGGCCATGTACCGTGCAATCCGTAGATAAGAACTGTGAGAGCTGCTGCTGGATGTTCTGTATGGTGGGGGTGAGGGTTGGGGAGAAGTTTGGGAGGCAAGAGCAGGGTCCAGGGTGTTGCGTGTTGTGCTTAGTGTGAAGGTGTAGTATGAAGGCGGTGGAGATTTCATTGACTGGGGGGCCATGTACCATGCGATCCGTTGACGAGAACTGTGAGAGCTGCTGCTGAATGTTCTGTTTGGTGGGGGTGAGGGTTGGGGAGAAGTTTGGGAGACAAGAGCAGGGTATAGTGTATAGTGTGTAGGGTGTAGGGTGTAGGGTGTAGGGTGTAAGGTGCAGGGTGTAGTGTGTAGGGTGAAGGGTGTAGGGTGTAGGGTGTTGTGTGTAGGGTGTAATGTGTAGGGTGCAAGGTGAAGGTAGTAGTGTGTAGTGTGTAGTGTGTAGTGTGTTGTGTGTTGTTCTCGTTTTGTGCAACGCGTTGCGATTTGAGCGACTCAGTTCGACAAACCACTTAAATTCAAATTTAAATTGAAGTACAAACTAAAGTAAAAAGTAAAGCTCGCCTGAAGGAGAACCCTCTCAAGCTCCTTGGATACTTGGTCCCCTCCATGGCCGTCAAAAACTCCGGCGGCAAAACTAATCCCGGTCTTGTGGGTTGCAACGGCATCTTCCTGGTAGTCTCTCATCCCTTGGAAGGAGCTATGCCCGTACCTGTGCATGCGAGTGTAAATGGATGGATGCATGAGTGAATGAATGAATGAATGAATGAATGAATGAATGAATGAATGAATAAATGAATGAATGAATGAATGAATGGATGGATGGATGGATGGATGGATGGATGGATGGAGAGAGGGAGGGAGGGAGGGCAGGAGGGGGAGGCTGCTTGTGTGAAGCAACTGCATCTTCCTGGTAGTCTCTAATCCCTTGGAAGTAGCTATGCCCGTACCTATGCATTCGCGTGTGATTCATTAAATTAATTAAGTCAATTAATGCATGCATGGATGAATGGATGGAGTGGGAGGGGACGGAGAGGAGGGAAGGAGAGGAGGGGGAGGGGGAGGGGGAGGGGGAAGGAGAGGGGGAGGGGGAGGGGGAGGGGGAGGGGGAGGGGGAGGGGGAAGGAGAGGGGGAGGGGGAGGGGAAGCGACACAAACACACAAACACATACGCACACAAACACTTACACACACATCCCCACATACGCCCACAAAGACATTCACACATAAACATACAGATAGAAAAAACAAAGACTCGCCAAGCACATGTTCCTGTTCAGTCGCATTCGTGGCGTTGCTTCTTGACTTTGTACGCATTGTTCTTCCCAGCGCTAACACACACACACACACAAACAAACACACACACAGATGTAAACATAACAACACATACTCACGACACTACCACATCGCCAAGCACACGTTCCTGTTCAATTGCAGTCGCGCCCTTGCTTCTTAACTTTGTGGTCATTGTTCTTCCCAGCGCTAACACACACACACAAACACACACACAGAAGCAAACAAAAATATATACTCACGTCACTACCACATCGCCAAGGACATGTTCCCGTTCAGTTGCAGTCGTGGCCTTGCTTCTTGACTGTGTGGGCATTGTTCTTCCCAGCACACACACACACAAACACACACACAGAAGCAAACAAAATATATACTCACGTCACTACCACATCGCCAAGGACATGTTCCTGTTCAGTTGCAGTCGTGGCCTTGCTTCTTGACTGTGTGGGCATTGTTTTTCCCAGCACACACACACACACATAAAGACACTCATACACACACACAGGTACAATCATTAACACAGACACATACAAAAACACACAAAAGGCACACACAGTGATACAACCATACAAACACATACTCACGTCACTACCACATCATCAAGCACATCTTCATGTTCAGTACAGTCGCGGCCTTGCTTCTTGACTATGTGGGCATTGTTCTTCCCAGCACTAACACACACACACACACACACACAAACACACACACACACAGATGCAAACAAAAATCGATACTCACGTCACTACCACATCGCCAAGCACATGTTCCTGTTCAGTTGCAGTCGCGGCCTTGCTTCTTGACTGTGTAGACCCCAACGAGGACACAGTGGGTATCGTTTTTCCAAGCGCCCCAGCTACGCCACTGCTGTTATTAGAGAAGCTGCTGACTCGACCCGTACCCGCCATCCTGTGGGAGGCACATTTGAGATGAGATGAGATGGGGTGGGGTGGGGTGGGGTGAGATGAGATGAGATGGGATGGGATGGGATGAGATGAGATGAGATGAGATGGGGTGGGGTGGGGTGAGATGAGATGAGATGAGATGGGATGGGATGGGATGGGATGGGATGGGATGGGATGGGATGGGATGAGATGAGATGAGATGAGATGGTGGGTGGGGTGGGGTGGGATGAGATGAGATGGGATGGGATGGGATGGGATGGGATGGGATGGGATGAGATGAGATGAGATGGGATGGGATGGGATGGGATGAGATGAGATGGGATGGGATGGGATGGGATGGGATGTTCTTTATTGGTTTCTTAGTTGATGATTCAATGGTTTAGTGGCAAGTATGTATGATAATCCAGGGGTGGCCTACTAGGCTCAATGAACCTTGTAATGAGAACGCCTGGTGGGGCGTGGTAATAAGGAAACCCCGCCTTACTGCGGTAGATAACGGGCTGCTACTTTACCTACACAAAGCTACCATGTTGGTTGACAGCGACCGCGAACACACACCTTCATGTTTCAACAAGCTCTACCATTGAGCCATTCGTCGAAACAGGACTCAAGGAACCATGTGATCAAACCAAACCATAGCACACCAAACATCAAAACACACCAAGCACATAAAACAACCAAGCTATGTCTGCCACTTTACCTACACAAAGCTACCATGTTGGTTGACAGTGACCGCAAACACTAAAGCGCACTTTTAGGGATATGCACCTTCATGTTTCAACAAGCTCTACCATCGAGCCATTCGTCGAAAGAGGACTCAACGAACCATGTAATCAAGCCAAACCAAAGCACACCAAACATCAAAACACACCAAGCCACACCAAACACATAAAAAAAACCGAGCAACGTCAAAACACACCTAACACATCAAAACACACCAAACACATAAAACACCAAGCTACGTCAAAACACACCAAGCATCACCAAACACATTAAAAAACAACAAGCTACATCATAACACACCAAGCCACACCAAACACATAAAAAAAACCAAGCCACGTCAAATCCACACCAAACCAACCTGGGGGAGCCTGCAGGGCTAACCAGGGAGAGCGCGGCCTTCTTAGGTGTGGCCCTAGGTGTTCCCCCAGGAGATGACACAGCCGCCGGGGAGTTTGAGCCGGAAGGGCCTTTCGTGCCGACAGTGGGCCGACTGCCGTTTCCAAGAACGAAGGAAGCTAGGGAGCCCCCTTGCTGAGATGCACTCCCTGGTGGTTTCTCCCCAACCTGTGAATGCAGAGCAGGTGAGTGGGTAGGGCAGATGCGTGGGGAGTGCAGTATGCCGAGCAGGTGAGTGCGTGGGTAGGTGAGTGGGTAGGGCAGATGCGTGGGCAGTGCAGTATGCGGAGCAGGTGAGTGCGTGGGCAGGTGAGTGGGTAGGGCAGATGCGTGGGGAGTGCAGTATGCCGAGCAGGTGAGTGCGTGGGTAGGGGAGTGGGTAGGGCAGGTGCGTGGGCAGTGAGCAGTGCAATGGGCTGCATGTGGGCTGCATGTGACTGCCGTTCTCAAGAACAAAGGAAGCCAGGGAGCCTCCTTGCTGTGATGCACTCCCTGGTGGTTTCTGCCCAACCTGTGAGTGTGTAGGTCAGGTGAGTGGGTAGGGCAGTGGGTACGGCAGGTGCGTGGGCAGTGGACTGCATGTGACTGCGGTTCTCAAGAACAAAGGAAGCCAGGGAACCCCCTTGCTGTGATGCACTCCCTGGTGGTTTCTGCCCAACCTGTGAATGCAGAGCAGGTGAGTCGGTAGAGCAGATGCGTGGGGAGTGCAGTATGCCGAGCAGGTGAGTGCGTGGGCAGGTGAGTGGGTAGGGAAGGTGGGTAGGGCAGGTGCGTGGGCAGGACAGTGGACTGCATGTAACTGCCGCTCCCAAGAACAAAGGGAGACAGGGAGCCCCCTTGCTGAGATGTACTCCCTGGTGTTTTCTCCCCCACCTGTGAAAGCAGGGCAGGTGAGTGGGTAGGGTAGTGGGTAGGGCAAGTGCGTGGGCAGTGGGTACGGCAGGTGCTTGGGCAGTGGGCTGCATTTGACTGCCGTTCCCAAGAACAAAGGCCAGGGAGCCCCCTTGCTGAGATGCACTCCCCACTGGATTTGTCTCCCCAACCTGTGAATGCAGGGCTGGTGAGTGGACAGTGGGTAGGGCAGTGGGCAGTGCAATGCGCAGGGCACTGGGCTGCATTTGACTGCCATTCCCAAGAACAAAGGCCAGGGAGCCCCCTTGCTGAGATGTACTCCCCGCTGGGTTTTTCTTCCCAACCTGTGAAAGCAAGGCAGGTGAGTGGGTAGGGCAGCGGGTAGGGCAGTTGATGAGTGGGCAGTGCAGTGCGTGGGCAGTGCAGTGCGCAGAGCAGGGGGCAGGTCATTATCAAGAGCACATGACACAAGGGAGCTGCCTTACTGCGTTGCGCACGGAACACACCTTCAAGGGAAGGCCCTAACTCCTAAACCCCAAACCCAGGAACACACCTTAGGGGCGAGGATCTAATTTCTTAGCTCTAAACCCTAAACCCAGGAACTCAGGTCATAACCATTAACCCAGGAACACACATTTGGACTGAGGCCGCCTTGTGAGGCAGTGCCCAGGAACAGACACACCCAGGGACACACAAACACACAAACACACAGGAACACACACACGCAAGAACACACACACACATCCAGGAACACCCAAACACCCAAACACACAGGAACACACACATAGGAACACACCTTTGGACTGAGGCCGCCTTGCGAGGCAGTGCCCAAGAACAGACACACCCAGGAACAGACACACACAGGAACAGACACACAGGCACACATACACACAACCCACACACCTTTGGGGTGAGGCCGCCTTGCGTGGCAGTGCCCCTGTTTCTATCCGAAGTCTGCACGGAAGGGAGCGGATTGGCATGGGGGTCAGGCTGCTGTGGCATGTTTGTGTATGCACAATGTATGTAGGGAGCATCTTGGCAAGGGGGTCATGCTACAGTGGCACGTGTGTGTATGTACAATGTATGTATGTGTGTTATTACAGATGAATGTACAATGTATGTACGTTACAGTCCATGCTACAGGGGGGGACGTACAATGTATGTACAATGATGAATTAATTATGCATGTACAATGTGCAATGTACGTACGAAAAATGTATTTACAATGATGTATGTGCATAATTGCATTCTTTCTGAAGGGGCTATTAATGAGGAGGGGGCAGATTGGCGTGGGGGACAATTCATACTGCTACAATTGTTTGGGAATATTTGGTTGAATTGATTATATTATTGTTTGGAGATATTATATTGCTGGTTTATTGGTATATTGGTATATTGCTGGTTTATTCTATTATCTGTATATATTTTATTGCTGTTCATGTTATTGTTTGGAGATTTTTGATTGTATTTATATTGTATGTTACTGTTTATTGTATTGTTTGGAGATATTTGCTTGTATTACTATATTACATTACTGCTTGTTTTTTGTTTGGAAATATTTGCTTGAATTGATAATGTTATTGCGCATAAATGGTAACGTTGGCCTAGTCAGACTGCCGGCATCATATGGCATATGATGACACGATATCATATGATATCATAAAGCTGGTCCCTACATATTCGTGTATTTAATTACTTGATACTTATTCACCAACACCTTACCTCCCCCCCCCCCCTCCCCACACCCACCCACCCACCCACCCACCCACCCACACACACACACCCACCCCGCCACACACACACACACACACACACCCACCCACTCACACACACCTTTCCATTACTTAACGTGCACTTTGTTTTTGCTTGACCTGCTACTTGCCTACCCCAATGCATGTAAGCATGGCCATGTATTGGGGTAACATGAGCTACCTAGGAATTTGATCTGAGAGTTCTGACATTTGGGCCTGAGAATTGAGAATTCTGACAAATCTGGAAAATGACAGAAATGTTGCCTGAAACAGGAGGTATGAACTACGACTAACAAACTACCCCAATCCGAATAATTTGCTGAATTGCTATACACAAAGAGCATGGCTTAAACAGAACCCCAACCCTACACCTAGTTAACACTTTATTATCCAGGCCAATGCCTCACAATAACAGTGGTAGCTGGACATGGGGTGCAGAGATCAAAGAGCATGGTTTGAACAGAACCCGGGATACATGCCTCATGCACACTTTATTATCCAGGCCAGTGCCTGAAAACAACAGTGATAGCTGGACATGGGATGTAGAGACTCCCCACCACACATACGCACCTGCTCTTCAGAAGAAGGAAAGGCGCAACACGATACCGTCTTTGTGTCAATAAGGGAATGGGGTTGCGAGCAAGAATCACAGCTTTCTCGGCGGGGAGGAACGATGTACGATCGGGCTGTTCAATCTGATGTTTCGATTTGCGTTGAGAACTGGACGAAGCTATATATTCAAGAGCGAGGAGTGAAAGAACACGTCATCTTAGCTGAGTCCTCATCAGCACGGCGAAACGCGGGTGTCTCGATTGAGCTCAACTGAGCTTTCACACAGGCGCAAAGTTCTTAGGCGCATCAAGAGCACGCAAAAAGCGTGCTCGGAGAAGTCTAGGGGTATCTGCAGGCACCATCCAACCGAAACCTGACGATTTCCTGCCCCTGACCATTTCCCTGAGTATAGTTTAGCCTGCAGTACCTGGCTCATGGTAATGATTGTCCCAATGCTTGGAGGCGCGGGGCAACTTCGCAGTTGTAAGGGTCCGCAACAGCACGATGTCTAAGGAGCTCGATAGCGAAACCAGCAGGATGACCTTAGAAATCAGACAGAGGCAGTACTGACAGCTACAAAGGTCTCATAAGGATGGAAGCATAAGCATTGAGAGAGAAGTGGAGAAGAAAATATTTGGAAGGGGGCGAGCTAATGCCTAGGGTTGCTTCCTGTGACAGGGTTTATCCGTAAGGAACAACGCGCGACGAGAGGGAAGCTGGATCGAATTCCACGAAAACTGGCGCGTGCTGGAGGAAGTACAGTACTGGGCACCGAATAGGACCTGGAGCAAGAAAATAGATGGTCCTCTAGTCTGGTACAGGTGAGGGATGAGGGGGCCTCGCTCAATTCAAGCCTAAAGGAGCCCTAATCCGCCCTAGTCCCCTAATCCCCGAAACCACCGAGCAAATTCGAAATCGACTCGGAGGGGATAGATCTCGTCGGGGGGCGCGCCGTTTTCGGAAAATCTTCGCAACTTCGCAAAATCTCCGCAGAATCTGACAAAGACAAGGTAACCACCAGAGGGCAGGGCAGGGTTGGCGCGGATTATCGGTAGAAGCGGTTGGCGCCGGGGGGGTGGCGCCGTTGGCGCTGGCGCTTGGCATGGTTGGCGTACGATCTTCTTCGGATTTCTTTCTCCACGTCGCCCTCCGTAACTCCTCTTATTTGTCTAAATTCCGATCCGAGCCTCAATTCCACGCGATGCTTCGCCAGATGACCTCTATCGGGTATCGAAGGGCTGCCCTCTTCGCCCGTCGCCCCCCTCTCTCATGCGTAGGACCCCACGGAGCAGTGCAACGTGGGACCACAAGCACCCAACGTTCCATGTGCTGCTCCGTAGGGAAGTCGAGGGAGTTCCCAACCGAACCCAGGGTTGCCATCGGCATCACTGTCTTCAGACAGTGGGAATCGAAGTTGCAGGTAGGTGTGTGGGTGAGGGGGGATGAATGGTGGTGGGTGAGTGAGGACGGATGAATGGTGTATGTGTGTGTATGTGTGTGTGGTGGTGGTGGTGGTGGTGGTGGTGGTGGTAGTTGGCATCACTATCTTCAGGCAGTGGGAATCGAAGTCGCAGGTGGGAGGGTGGGTGGTGTGTATGTGTGTATGTAAGTGTGTGCATGGGTGTGGGTGTGGTGGTGGTGGTGGATGATGGTGTGTACGTGGTTGTGTACGGGTGTGGTGGTGGTGGTGGTGGATGTTGGTGCGTGTATGTGTGTGCATGTGTGTGGGTGTTGTGGTGGTGGTTGCCATCAGCATCCCTGCCTTCAGGCAGTGGGAATTGAAGTTCCAGGTGTGGGTGGGTGAGTGAGGGGGGATGAATGGTGGTGGTGGGTGTATGTTTGTGTATTTGTGTATGTATGTGTGTGTGGTAGTGGTGGTGGTGGTGGTGGTAGTTGGCATAACTGTCTCCAGGCAGTGGGAATCGAAGTTGCAGGTGGGAGGGTGGGTGGTGTGTATGTGTGTATGTATGGGTGTGCATGGGTGTGGGTGTGGTGGTGGTGGTGGTGGATGATGGTGTGTATATGGTTTGACGGGTTGTGTTGGGGGTCATAGTGGTGGATGATGGGCGTGTATGTGTGCATGGGGGTGGGTTTTGTTGGCTCGGTGGTGGGGGATGATGGTGTGTGTGGGTGTGGTTGTGATTAAGGGATTGTGTGTGTGTGAGTGGTGGTTTGGTGGTGGATGATGGGCTGTGCATGGGAGGGGTGGGTGGTGGTTGGTGGTGGATGATGGGGTGTTGGTAGTATGGGATGGGGATGTGTGTGGTGGGGTTGGTTAGGGATGATGGTGTGTGTAGGTGTGGTGGTGGTGGTGGATGATGGTGTGTATATGGTTGTGTACGGGTGTGGTGGTGGTGGTGGTGGATTGATGGTGGTGTGTTGTGTGAGTGTCGTGCATGGGTTGTGGGGTGGTGGTGGAGGATGGTGTGTATATGGTTGTGTAGGGTTGTGGTGGTGGTGGGATGCTGGTGTGTAATGGGTGTGGTAGGTGGTGGTGGTGAATGAGGATGAGATGTTTGTATATGGTGTGTTGTACGGGCAATTGTGGTGGTGGTGGTGGTGGTGGTGGATGATGGTGTGTGTATGTGTGCATGGGTGTGGGTGTGGTGGTGGTGGTGGTGGGTGGATGGTGTGTATATGGTTGTGTACGGGTGTGGTGGTGGTAGTGGTGGATGATGGTGTGTGTATGTGTGCATGGGTGTGGGTGTGGTGGTGGTGGTGGTGGATGATGGTGTGTGTATGGGTGTGGGTATGTGCATGGTGGTGGTGGTGGGTGATGGTGTGTGTAGGTGTCCGTGTGGTGTATCTATCCGGCCAGCATCCAACCTTCTGCAGAATACTTAATACCACGCCCCACCAGGTGTTATTATTTATTTTATAGGCCAGCAATTCGGCATCTAACCGTCTGCATAATTCAATACTTCCCCCCGTGCGACAACCACGGAAACCAGGGTACCAACGCAGACTGTTTAAAGACATGTCCAAGTCTCTACACCGACAGTCTAACGACTTCTCAAGACCTGTCTTTCTTTGGTTCTAACAGATTCAGTTACTCGTACAGATTTTAACAGATTCTGTTGCTCCTGTGTATTTAACTGATTCAGTTACTTCTACAGATTGTAACAGATTCTGTTGCTCCTGTGTAATCTAACAGGTTCAGTTACTCGTACAGATTGTAACAGATTCTGTTACTCCTGTTGAATCCAACAGGTTTTGTTACTCCAGTTGATTCTAACAGATTCTGTTACTCCTTTTGATTCTAACAGATTCTGTTGCTCCTGTTGATTCTAACAGATCCTGTTACTCCTATTGATTCTTACAGATTCTGTTACTCCTTTTGATTCTAACAGATTCTGTTACTCCTTTTGATTCTAACAGATTCTGTTACTCCTGTTGATTCTAACAGATTCTGTTACTCCTTTTGATTCTACAGATTCAGATTCTGGTACTCCTTTTGATTCAACAGATTCTGTTTACTCCTTTTGAATTCTTACATGATTCTGTTAATCCTTTTTTTTTTTGATTTTCTAACAGATTCTGTTACTCCTTTTGATTCTAACAGATTCTGTTACTCCTTTTGATTCTTACAGATTCTGTTACTCCTTTTGATTCTAACAGATTCTGTTACTCCTTTTGATTCTAACAGATTCTGTTACTCCTGGAGTCACCAGGATTCTTTTACTCCGTTTGTTATACACAGATCTGGACTCCCTTTGATTCTAACAGATTCTGTTATTCCTGTTGATTCTAACAGATTCTGTTACTCCTGTTGATTGTAACAGGTTCTGCTGATCAAGCGGGGTAAAGAACCGAACAAGGGAGAGTGGTGCTTTCCCGGGGGCAGTGTCGAACTAGGTACGTCAGCAGTGTCGAACTAGGTACGTCAGCAGTGTTGAACTAGGTACGTCAGCAGTGTCGAACTAGGTACGTCAGCAGTGTTGAACTAGGTACGTCAGCAGTGTCGAACTAGGTACGTCAGCAGTGTTATTTCGCTTTCAAATCTGATAGTGGGTTTTTTCTTGCTATGTGGTCTTATTCCTCCTCCAGGAACAGCGTTTTGGTGCCTTTTATAGCTTTGTATAGCTTTTGTAGCCTAGTATAGCCTTTAGGCAAAAACAATCCTGTGGGTAGTGTCGAACGAGGTACGTTAGCTTCCTTATACTTCATACTTTATTATTATTTCAAAGGTGCTGTGTTAGCTTGTGGATTGTTAGCCCCCACTTTATTTTCATTTTAAAGGTGGCGTTGGTTCGTGTAAGGGGTCCCACCTCCAGGTTGAATAAATGTATCATGTATTCATGTATTAATTTATTCATTATTCATTAAATACAAATCAATAGGTGGTGTCACGGTCAGGGTACTACAAAGCGCGCGTGCGAATTTTGAACCCCACTGCGCGTATCGCGCAGTTTTTTCAACCCCCTCTGGGCGCAGCGCGCAGTTATTGCGCTTTTTGCACTACAAAGCGCTGACCAATTTGACGTTTATGCGCTTTAAGCGCTGACCAATTTGACAAAATGTAGTACCCTGGTCGTGGTATAGAGCCAAACAAGGGAGATTGGTGCTTTCCCAACGGATGTGTCGAACTAGGTATGTTACCTCCCACTTTATACTTCATTCTTTATTATTATTGCATACTTTATTTTCATTTCAAAGGTGGTGTGTTCACTCACACTTCATACTTTAAACTGTATACTCTATTATTAGTTTATACTTTATTTTCATTTCAAAGGTGGTGTGCTCACAATTTATACTTAATACGTTATTACTATTTTATACTTTATTTTCATTTCAAAGGTGGTGTGCTCACAATTTATACTTAATATGTCATTACTATTTTATACTTTATTGTCATAACAAAGGTGTTGTGCTCACTCACACTTAATACTTCATACGTTATTATTATTTTATACTTAACTTCATTTCAAAGGTGGTGTGCTCGCACTTTATACTGGTCTGAAACACCACAGGGTACTACATGAAGCGCGCTACTGCGCTTTAGAACGCAAGGTTTTGGAGCCCGACTGCACGATTGACGCAATTTTGTAAACCCCCTCTGGGCGCAGCGCGCAGATTTCCGTTTTCAGTTGAGTAAAAAAAGCAACCCGATAGGAGGCAGTTGCGATAAAAGCGCAACCCAAAAAGACTGAAGGTAGTACCCTGGTCTGAGAGTGTGTAAGTGTATCACCAGGATGGTCGATCCCCTACATCCTGCCCCCCCCCCCACCACCACCACCACCAAAAACAAAGATAACGCCTGGAGGGGCGTGGTGTTAAGAGTACCCTCCCGCACGCCGCAGATGGGGAAAGTCACTATCCTGCCCCATCACATATGACCTAACATTTAATCAACTCCAATACTAAAAATATATACAGTAGCATTTCCAGGAGGAAAGATTGCCAACTGTGCTGTGCGTGTGGTTGATGGGGAGACTGGTCTGACAGCGTATAAGTGTATAAGTGTATTACCAGGATGGTCAATCTCCTACATCTTGCCCCACCTCATATGACCTAACCTGTAACCCATACCAAACCAATACTAAATACATACAATGGCATATCCAGGAGAAATGATTGCCGACTGTGCTGCCCGTGAGGTTGAGGGAGAGACTGGCCTGACAGTGTATTAGTGTATTAACAGAATGGTAGATCTCCTACATCCTGCCTGCCCTCCCCTTCCCCCCCCCACCCCACCCCCCACCCACACACACAAAAAGATAATGCCTGGAGGGGGGGGGGTGTTTAGGGGACCCTCCCATACGCCCCAGCTGGGGAAAGTCACCATCCTGCCCCCATCATATATGACCTAACCTGTACTACAAACAATACTTATTACATACAATGGCATTTCCAGGAGAAAAGATTGCTGACTGTGCTGCCCGTGAGGTTCAGGAGGAGACTGGTCTGGCGGTGTTTAACCAGGGTGGACGATCTCCTACATCCTGCCCCACCACATACGACGCTGCTGACATAATATGGAAACAAGACGACGGTAACATGCGCTTCCACTACGTCGTGGTTGAGGTAAGCACATATTCATACATTTATATATATATATATATATATATATATATATATATATATATATATATATATATTATGCTGTTAACATGATATAACAGTAACATGCGCTTCCACTTCGTCGTAGTTGAGGTAAGCACATTTAAATACATCACATGTTGTTGGCAGGATACATGAGGATTTATGTCATATGCTGCTGTTGAAATCAGATAGAAACAAGACGACGGTAACATGCGCTTCCACATTGTGGTTAAGGTAGGCCCGGCAGGTTGCTAGTCAGCCCAAGTTGCTGGATTGGATTGCATTGGACTGCATCGAATTGGATTGGATTGAATTATATTGTATCGTATTGTATTGTATTGGATTAGATTGGATTGTTACATGTTTTTCAGCCAAATTTCAGCCAATGTCTTCCAATTCCAGCTCCCCTGTTCGAGAACCGTGGAAACCAGAGTGCATATTCAGTTGTTTATTGTTTTTTTCGTTGTTCTTTTGTTAGATGTGGTGGTTTGCATACGGTTGTCCTGTTTCTCACTCTTTGAGTATAGTCACGAATCACATACGTCCAATCAAACACATCCAATCACACACCATACATTGTCCGTGCTCCCAAGCACCTTCATCAAGTTTTGTTTTTTAGTTGCGAAAGGATGATGGATGCAGTTACGGAAGTCAGTGATTTTGCGCCCCCCAGACCACCCTACAAGGCAGCGCCCCCCAGACCCCCTGGGCCCCCCTATAAGGCAGCAGAACTTCGGCTTCGGCGCTACAGATGGTGGCTACTCAACTTTCCTGAAATCAGGCTTGAGTAGCCCAAGTAGCTACTCAAACGTGCCTACAGAAATATGAAATTAAAAACACTGTTGGTAGCATGGTACTTCCATTGACCAAATTGGCCAGCGCTTTAGCGCACTTGAAAAACAAACTGCGCTTTGTAGTGCAAAAAGCGCAAAAATTGCTTGCTGCGCCCACAGGGGGTTGAAAAAAACTGCGCGAAACGTGCAGTGGGGCTCAAAAAGGCAGCGCACCAGCACGCAAAAGCGCGCGCTTGGAAGTACCCTGGTTGGTAGAATGCTGCAAATCTCAATCCATTGGGAGCTATCCTGGTCAACACCATCATGCTTTGTAGTTATATATTTATCGATTGTATATTTATTTATATATTCATCTATTATATATTCATTTCTATATTTATGTACTAGTACGGTAGTCCGTGTGGCCGGTGGCCACCCCCCACCCCCACCCCCCCACCCAGGCCATGGGTCCTAGTCTGGTTTGGGTTACATAACGGGTAACGCCCTTGTATGCCCCCCCTCCCCCCCCACACCCCCCCTCCCTTACACACAGTCAAGAAATCAGCCATCTCAGCCCTTGCTCGACGCTCCCCTGCCTCTCCCCCCCCCCCCCCCCCCGCACACACACTTCTTCTTCCCCTACCTATTCCCCTTCTGCTTCAGGTGTGGCCTCCCACCCTGTCATACACACATACCATCCCCCCCTCCCCCCCATTCTGACCTCTCCCTACTCCTCACCCACCCCATCCACACGCACTCTCTTTCTCTCACCTTACCCCCCACCACCCTCCCTTCCCCCAACCTCCAACACGCACACACAATCTTCTTCTCCCTACCTCGTATCCTTCACTTCACCCTGTGGGATTCAATCGTGCAGAAAGAGGGAACCGCTGTGCTTCGAACTTACCAACATTGCGAGCGCTCAGTCGCTCAGATTCCGATCGCCCCGAGAACACCGGACCGGTGCAATTGCATGGCTACAAACCTGCAGCTTCGTCTTCTCGTACAGTGCCCCAGTCGAGACTCAATCAACTCAGAACAGCAAAAATCGCAGCAACGTACTTCATATTCTATACAACGAAAAGAGCTTGCAAAGATGGGATGATCGTGGCAAGCGCGAGAGTGTCCAGTGGGACGGAATGGCCATGGCGATCTGAACAAAGGTTGATCGCAACTGGATGCCAATCACTACGAATGTGATGCGATGGCATGGCAAAATTGCGCATGCGTGAGATGAATGGTGGCAACGCTCGCAGACGGAGAAAAAAAGCATCACGATATGAAGGTCTGGCTTGATTATGATCCTGGCATAATTCCTCAGGCTGGGCAGCATCGTCTTAACGCCTGGATTGGTTACCAGCTTCGTGTTCCTCCTCAGGCACGGTAGCTCGCTCCTGACTCCTTGCGAGATTACCAGCAATACGTAGCTCCTCGGATCGGGCAGCGCGGGCATCACGTCGACGCTTGTTGGCTTTTTCCCTGTCTTCCTTGCTCTGGCAAGCTCGCTTTGAGCGCTGGCTGGCGTTTTTGCGGGCCCTCCTGTCCATTATGACCGTTGCCATGCATCATGGTCGCATTATCCGTGAAGAACTGAAAGCTATTATTCCGAGCGCCATGCCAAGCCATATGAGGGTCGGCTGGTGACCTCCGAGGAGAGGATCTTCTGATTATAAATGTCTTGCCGTCATAGTATCGGAGGCAATTGTGGACTTGCTATGAGCGCGCGCGCTTAGCTTAGCGAATCTGCAGTTTTGGTGTTTGAAAATTCCGCTAGGCGGGGAATTGCTAGTTGGGTGAACGAAAAGTCGGTTGCAAGTCGGTTACACTTTGCACGTGGGCACGCGATGATGACACCACCACGACCACCACGACCACCGCGACCACAACGACCATGATTTCTTTATATATATATATATATATTTCTTTACAGGTTTATTTATACATTTGGGGCTATTCTGGTCAACATGTCATCCTCACACATAATACGAAACAGTGCGATACATAAAAAACAGTACGACATTTCCAACCTCACACACATATGCCTTCACAAAACACTATACATTGTCCGTTCCACAAACAACAGAAAAACAGTTCGTCGCTGTGGTGGATGATCCCAAACAGAAAAACAGTTGGTCGCTGTGGTGGATGATCCCAAACAGAAACAGTTGGTCGCTGTGGTGGATGATCCCAAACAGAAACAGTTGGTCGCTGTGGTGGATGATCCCAAACAGAAACAGTTGGTCGCTGTGGTGGATGATCCCAAACAGAAACAGTTGGTCGCTGTGGTGGATGATCCCAAACAGAAACAGTTGGTCGCTGTGGTGGATGATCCCAAACAGAACCCCCCCAAGCATCGGATGATGCGGATGCATCAGAATGGTGTCAAAGTGAATGAATTGCGCCTAGCATTCGGGGAAGCCACGGACGCGGCGGCTTGGTTCTATGGAGAAGAATGCCGGGAGTCCAGGAACGTTGAATACAACGAGGAAGATCTAGTTAGAAGCGGGGCTGTCCTGGTCTGCACAATATCGTCAAACACACTTTCAGTCACAATCCGAACCCACCAAACTAGCGCAATCCAGATGACTGCTGTGGTGAAGGATCCCAAGCAGAACTCTCCCAAGCATCAGATGATGCTGATACATCAGAATGGTGTAAATCGTGTTTGGTACGCACGATATCATCAAACACACTTTCAGTGACAATCCTAACCCACCAAACTACCACGACCCAGATGGCAGCTGTGGTGAAGGATCCCAAGCAGAAACCCGAAGCATCAGATGATGCCGATGCAGCTGAATGGTTTGACGTGTCAGCATTGGAGAGCCTACCAAGTAAGTTAACTATGGGTTGGTGTTGTTTTGTGGTGACTTGTTTTTGGGGTGGGCTGGGCTGGGCTGGGCGGAATGGTTTGACGTGTCAGCATTGGAGAGCCTACCAAGTAAGTTCACTATGGGTTGGTGTTGTTTTGTAGTGACTTGTTTTTGGGGTGGGCTGGGCTGGGCTGGGCTTGGGTTGGGTTGGGTTGGGTTGAGAGCCTCCCAACTAAGTTGTCTTAGTATTGGTGTTGTGGTGTGGTGACGTCTTTGGGGTGGGGTTGGGTGGGTGGGATGGGGTGGAGCTTGGTTTTGGTTGATAGTCTACCAAGTAAATTGCCTTTGGGTTTCCCATCTATCTACCGGTATCTATTTATCTATCTATATCTATCTATTTATCTATCTATCTATCTATCTATCTATCTATCTGCCTATTTATCTATATATAATTCATCTACTGGTTTCCCTCAGAATATTTGTGCTTCACCCTGTCAGCAGAATGGTCTGGCGTGCCAGCCATGGAGAGCCGACTAATTAAGTGGTGTTTGGGTTTCCCCAATATCTTTCTCTCTATATATATACACACATATATATATTCCAATCAACTTTTATTCATCACTTAGCAGACTTGGATAAGCCTTGTGACTTGCTTGCAGCATACCTGCTCCTATACCCACACTGTTTGCCATAATTCTCGCTCTTTCCAACACATTCCACTCAACTTGTGTCTATCACTTTGTAGACTTGGTGAAAGGTTGCGACTGGCTTGCAGCATACCGTTCCTCAAGCCACACTTGCTGCCATCTTTCTCACTATTTCCAACCCATTACTATCACATTTCCCGTTTTGCAGCGTTGTTGTAGCCTTGTGACTACCTTGCAGCATATCTGCTCCTATACCCACACTTGTTTGCCATCTTTCTCTCTCTTTCCAACCCATTCCAATCAACTTGGTCACATTGCAGCGTTGTTGTAGGCTTGTGACTGCCTTCCAGCATATCTGCTCATCAAGCCACACTTCCTGCCATCTTTCTTACTATTCCCAAACTATTCCAATCAACTTGGTCGCATTGCAGCGTTGTTGTAGGCTTGTGACTGCCTTCCAGCATATCTGCTCATCAAGCCACACTTCCTGCCATCTTTCTTACTATTCCCAACCTATTCTAATCAACTTGGTCACATTGCAGCGTTGTTGTAGGTTTGTGACTGCCTTCCAGCATATCTGCTCATCAAGCCACACTTCCTGCCATCTTTCTTACTATTCCCAACCTATTCCAATCAACTTGGTCACATTGCAGCGTTGTTGTAGGTTTGTGACTGGCTTACAGCGAAGGCAGCCAACATTGTTGGTCGAGTTCACTCTTCTAACTCCTTCCAGTCAAACGATGGCCCTCTTTCCGACCCCTTCCTATCAACGATTTCTCTCCTTCCAACCCCTACCAATCACATGTTTCGCTTTGCAGACTTGGTGAAAGATTGTGACTGGCTCACAGCCAAGGCAGCCAATATGTTTCAGCTTCATGACAAAGACATCCATGCGCAGCAGAGCTGAGAGATAGAAATTAAAATTGAAATTGAAATTGAAATTGTTACATCCGTGTAATACCGTAAATCACAGGACGTGAAGTTAAGGACACCATAGCGAAAGCCGGAGCTAGCTATAGTCACCGTAGGACCACCTGAGTAAAAAATAATCACCATTGATGCCCGCAGAGGCAGGCACCGTAACCACGTAGTGCCAATGCAAGAGAGATAGATAGAGACTGGCTTTTATTTTTAGTCACGAGCAGCATCTTCTAGGCAGCTCCCATGGGTCTAATGACAAGAGCATACATGTGGAGCAGAGCTGCGGGATAAATAGAGCGCAGCTTTTATTTTCAGTCACGAGCAGCATCCTCTAGGCAGCTCCCCTTGCTCTCATGACAAGAGCATACGTGCGGAGCAGAGCTGCGGGATAGATAGAGCACGGCATTTTGGCGAAGCCCCCCTTTCTGGGGGGCAGGAGCCCCCAGGGTCGTTTGCCAAACCGTTTGCCAATGCTTCAGGCGCTTACGGTATTCTGGCCAGGGTCCCTTCAAAATAAGGTGTTCTCCCCTTGCCACTAGTTTTTCGGTTTTCTTCTTCAAGAAGACTTCCCAACTATCTAAATACCTAAATTCCTGTTTCACGAAGTTCCAGGAGTTGGAAGCCTTCCACATTGCCTATTTTAATTCCTAGCACTCAAAGAGTAGCAGGAGTTGGGGGGGGGGGAGGGGGGGGGAGGGGGGGGGGGGGGGCTATGACTAGGGAACGGCAATTTGATATCATATAATGCCGGAAGTCTGACAAAGCTAAAGATACAATTTATATACAAGATAATAGGATGCAGTTTATTTGATATAATACTCGCCTTCGGTCAACATCATATGATAGGCCGGTCCCTTTTGGGGAGAGTGTTATGACGTGTTCGAACTGAATCCTCGGTGTCGCTGGTTTTTGTCGGAAGACCCACCTCCTGGGGTGAAATTCCTTCCACAGCGTCACAACTAAAAAACATGTTATGACTAGTGTGTCCTATCGTGTACTGCCTGGCAGGTTTTCCATGAGCCGGAACCCGTCAGTACGATCTTTCTAAGGCGAAAAACAAACCATGAAACGATGTTACTTTTGCCACAGCTCTTTTCGTTTCAGAAAGGGGGTCTTATGGTAGAGACCAGGGATTAGGTGTCTGTCAATGTTGGGCTCCGGAAAGCGATATGGGCTGGCGGACCATCGGGGTTTGGGTGTGCGGGGCTGAGATTCAAATCTCATGGTATTGGAAGGTCTGGCGAAAACAGGGTCCCCGGTAGCGATTGCTACTACTAGAAGAAAAAATTCTGCTGTACCAGAAACATTACACTGCTTTACAGAAGAAGAAAAAAGTTAAAGGTTACAGGAAAATACAAAGATTACAAGAGGCTCATGTCGTAGCAGTGAAATAAGACCGCCCTAAAGTCGGACTCGAGAAACCACCCGCCGTCTTCCGGCAGCGGGGCTCGAACTCCGGTCGCCGAAGCCTTAACGATCGGGTCTGGACCATACCGCCCTCCAAACTGGGCAAAAAGGTTACAGGAAATACAAAGAATACAGAAAAACCCAGAGCATCCTATGCATCAAAGTTTTTTTCCAGCTATCACTGATGAGGACCGAATGGCTCAGTGGCAGAGCAGAAGTTAAAAAATCGACGCAGGTGCGGGGTTCGAACCCCCTTGAGTGCGCTTGGGCCCGTCCGGAGGGTCGTCGACCGGCACGGTAACTGGTATCTAGGTGCGATGTTGGCTCGAGCAGCGCATACTTACAATCCGGTTCCCTTAATACCACTGGGCACGTCCTTAGAGGTCATTGTGACATTTCTTGGATGTTTAAATTTTCATTTTTTTCCAGCTACAAGCAGCAGCTTCTAGGCAGTTCCCTGCGCCAGCCACTGGGCTAAGCCCTAAGAATTCGACAGTTCTGGACAGAGGATTATGTCAGCTTCCATACACACTCGGTTGCATTTGCTTTGGCAGAATAGCCAGTGAGGGGGGCTGCCTAGAATCTGCTCCTTGCAGCGGAAAAGAAAACTCTGCTCTGCATACATTTAATGAGCATATCTGTTGATGGGTGATGGGACCAAGAATGCAGAGATACATACAGTTACGGACCCGCATATCATATGATGCAGATCAAAGGCGAGTATGATATCATATGAAGTCATACCAATTGCATCATATGATATTGTATATAAGTGGTAACTTTAGCCTAGTCAGACTGCCGGCATCATATGATATCATATTGCCATTCCCTATTGATGGGTCATGTGACCAAGAACGCATCGTAACATACAGTGTGTTTCGGACAGTCCGAGTCTACAAAATTGGACTGCCACGAGTTTAAAAAATGAAAATGCACACGCCCTGCCACGGGGCGTGAGGCTGAAGGAACCCTCCCGTTCGCATGCACCGTACATTCTGGAGAGTGGTTTCTATGTTGGCTTCTTCGTTTACAGACCGCTACTTCGCCTGGGATTGGACTAGGATGCGACAGCACGGAAGGAAGTTCTCTACCTCTTCTAAGGCGTCAGGTCTGCAATTTGGGGACCTGGCAAGGGCTCTAACCACAGACCTGTCTGGCTGGATTATACTGAGCCATACAGCCAGAGCCCCATGGTAACATAAAGTTAGAATTGGACCCCATACCTAGACATGGTTTGGTTGAGTTCGTTGAAATCGGTGAAGGTGCGCGGTTCGAATTCCTACGGGTGCGCATTAGTGTTCGCAGTCGCTGTCAACCGCCATGGTAGCACTGTCCAGGTAAAGTAGCAGCCGGTTCTCTACCGCCGTAAGACAGGGCTCCCTTAATCCCACGCCCCACCAGGCGTTATCATACCTAGACATGGTTGAAACAAAGTTTTCCTTTTCAGCTACGAGCAGCAGCTTCTAGGCAGCTCCCCTGGCCTTGATACCCAGCCAAACCTATAGCAGCTTATTAGAACATCTGGAAGCTGGCATGACAGCGTGTACCAATAGCATGGTAATGCTCCTGCATTCTACATTTCAGATATGAAGCATAGCTTTCCTTTTCAGCTGAGAGCAGCAGCTTCTAGGCAGCTCCCCTGGCTTGCTACCCAGCCAAACCTAAAGCAAGGTAGTGCATCTGGAAGCTGGCAAAATCACCTTTCCAGTGCTGTCGAAATCTTGAGGCTTATCCCAGTGGCTGGCTTAGGGAGCTGCCTGGACGCTGCTGCTCATAGCTGAAAAGAAAAGCTATGATATGAAGCGCGGTTGTAGTGCAACTGAAGTACTGTACTCACATTATCAACTCAAAATCTCTATGGGGGAAAACGTACTGAAAAAAAGTGCTACAAAATTAATGGCATTGTGGTGCACATGCCTTCGATGACTCTTCAAGTGAAGTGCAATATACCATACGGTACACTGCGGTACACTGTGGTGCACATGCCTTCCAGGACTCTTCAAGTGCAGTTCACAGTATGATGCGGTACACTGCGGCACATCGCAGTGCACGTACCTTCAAGAACTATTCAAGTGAAGTTCACTACATCATACAGTCCTCTGCATCAGAACTAGCATCAGCATCAGCATCAGCACATGTGGTTTGTACGCAAGGACAGCTGTGGCTTATGGTGCATGGTACCAGTACTAGCACTATCACTAGCATCAGCATCAGCACATGCAGGTTGGACGCCAGCGAAGCTGCGATTTATGGCGCAAGGTATCAGCACCAGCACCAGCACCAGAATCAGAACTAGCATCAGCATCAGCACATGTAGGTTGCTCGCAAGTGCAGCTGTGACTGATGGTGCATGGTATCAGCACCAGCACCAGCATTATCAACAACACATGTGGTTTGTACGCAAGGGCAGCTGTGACTGGTGGTGCATGGTATCAGCACCAGTACTAGGACTAGCGTCAGCAACAGCACACGTGGTTTATCCCACTGGCTGGTGCTGAGACCTGGCTAGAAGCTGCAATGCTAGCATCAGCATCAGCATCAGCATCAGAATCAGCTAACATGGTTTAGCCTACTGACTGGTGCTGGGAGCTGGCTAGAAGCTGCAATGCTAGCATCAGCAACAGCAATAGTGGTTTAGACCACTGGCTGGTGCTGAGAGCTGGCTAGAAGCTGCAATGCTAGCATCAGCATCAGCAAACGTGGTTTAGCCCACTGAATGGTTCTGGGAGCTGGCTAGAAGCTGCAATGGAAGACAGAAGCCCTGTTGGAAGCACACCATGAACCTACAGAACGACTTTCCCCAGCTGCGGCGTACGGGAGGGTCCCCGCCACCACCACGCGCCTCCAGGCGTTATCATTTTGTTTTAGCAGAACGCCATGTAAACAAATTACTGACACAAAGCTAGATATAAATCAAAGCTAGCTAGGAATCACACCTAGATATGAATCAAATCTAGATATCAAGAGTGTGATTCAAAATTTCTTGACACCACTATACAAATTTCAAATACAAATTTTTAAATACCTTGACTCCAATATCCATCAGAAATCAATTAAGTACATGTGTTCTTTTAATCATCTGCAAAATTGGCTAAGAGATATTGCACATTTCTGCTCGCCCTAATGAGAGGTGGTGGTGAATATGATGCCAGTTACAGTGACTCCAAAATCCAATAGGAAATTGGACATCGATCAAGTGCTTATGTTCTTTTAATTGTATGCAAAATTGGTTAAGCGATAGTGCGTATTCCTGCTCGCCCTAATGAGAGATGGTGGTGAATATGATGCTGTATCTTCAAAACAGGCAGAATATTTATTGTATGCCAGAGTTGTAATAACAATGGACAGGCAGCTATGTCTGTAAACTCTTTAGGGTTTAGAGGTGGAGGTGAAGATGCTGCTGATTACATTGACTCCAATATCCAAGAGGCAATCAGAAATCAATCAAGTATATGCGTTATTTTAATCGTCTACACAATTAGCTAAGAGATAGTGCCCATTCCTGCGCATCAGCTGAGAGATGGTGGTAATGCTGCTGCTGCTGCTGGTCGTGGTTATGATGCTGATGCTGATGCTGATGCTGATAACATCTTGTCCTAGTGCCCTACTGGATATAAATGTGCCCGCGGACTGATGGAATTATACATATTTAATTAATGAACTAATAAGTTAGTTAGCAAGTTAGTTAGGTAGGTAGTTTTGTCCTGGTGCCCTACTGGGCCAAAGGTGCCCGCGGACTGATGGAGCTATAAAGAGTTAATTAATTAACTAATTAGTCAGTTGGCAAGTTAGTTAGTTAGTTAGTTAGTTAGTTAGTTAGATGGTTTTGTCCTGGAGCCCTGCTGGGTCCAAATGTGGCTGCGGACTGATATATTAGTTAGTTTGTTTGTTAGTTAGTTTTACGGAGTTGGGTCTTGTGAACATCACCTCACTAGCTTAAGGTTCACGCACACACACACACACACACACACACACACACACAAGCACACACTCGTGCGTGAACCTTCAGCTAGTGAACATCACCTCACTAGCTTAAGGTCCACGCACTGATCCAAAGCGGAAACATCGGACAGGGATGTGCAGTGGGCGAGGTTCAGTATCTTCAGTGCCGTGCAAGCAGCCAAGGGAGACACATCTTGCAGCTGCTGGCAGCATGATGCGTCAAGCGTGTGTAATAGCTGGCATGTCTGTAGGGCGCTGATATCATGCAAAGACGGGCAGCCGAAGAGGTTGAGCTTGCGGAGTTGGGTACAGTGATGGAGGGATGAGAGATCCTTCACCTGGGGTGGTGGTATGTGGTGGTGGTGTTTAGTGGTGGTGGTGATGGTGGGTGGATGGGAGGTATTGGTGGTGGTCGTGGTGGTGGTGTGGGGTGGGGGTTATGGATGGTGGTGGTGTGTGTGCTTTGGGGGGGGGGGGGGGGGGGGGGGGGGGGGGTATGTGTGTGGCATCCTTTTGTGCTCTTAGCCACATCTAGTTGTTTTCTTGATTTGGGTATTACGCAGATTATATCTTATATATCAATCAACCTGCAGAAAAAGGTGTTGGAGCACGACTAGGTGTGTGTGTACTGCAAGGGGGCAGGACCCCTGTACTGCTAAAGTAGCTACCCTTCTTAGTCAGCCCCCTTGTGGGCTCCTCACTGAAAGAGTCAATGTAATTTGAAGGAGCTTCTACTTCTCCCCAGTCTTCTAGACTGCTGCAACAAAGGGTGCCAAAGGCGCCATACACTTTCAGTGAGGGGCACCGAATCTGGGGACAGAAGGAGAGGTTGAGAGAGTGCAGCTGATTCCACTCGCCAAATCTGGGTGCGTGCAACAGCAGCGGGCACATGGACATGTAATGGTGTTTAATATTGGGCTTGTTTCGCACCTTGGGGCAGAAGGAGAGGTTGAGAGAGTGCAGCTGGCAGCACTCCCCAAATCTGGGTGCGTGCAACAGCATCGGGCACATAAACATGTTGCGGTGTTTAAAAGTGGTATTGTTTCTCACCTTAGGACAGAAGGAGAGGTTAAGAGAATGCAGTTGGTCCCACTCCCCAAATCTGGGTGCGTGCGACAGCAGCGGGCAAATAAACATGTTGTGGTGTTTAATAGTGGTATTGTTTCTCACCTTAGGACAGAAGGAGAGGTTAAGAGAATGCAGTTGGTCCCACTCCCCAAATCTGGGTGCGTGCGACAGCAGCGGGCACATAGACATGTTGCGGTGTTTAATAGTGGTATTGTTTCTCACCTTAGGACAGAAGGAGAGGTCAAGAGAATGCAGTTGGTCCCACTCCCCAAATCTGGGTGCGTGCGACAGCAGCGGGCACATAAACATGTTGTGGTGTTTAATAGTGGTATTGTTTCGCACCTTGGGACAGAAGGAGAGGTTGAGAGAGAGCAGCCATTTCCACTCCCCAAATCTGGGTGCGTGTGAAAGCAGCGGGCACATGGACATGTTGTGATGTTTCATATTGAGATTGTTTCTCACCTTTGGACAGAAGGAGAGGTTGAGAGAGTGCAGCCGGTTCCACTCCCCAAATCTGGGTGTGTGCGACAGCAGCGGGCACATGGACATGTCAAGGCTTTTGAGATTAGGGTTTGTGCTGAGAGATGACACGTCTTCTAGAAGCTGGCAGTTCGAGAGGTTAAGGATCCGTAGATTGGGGTGGCCGGCCAGGCTGTGGATGTGGGGGAGGGCAGTACAGTAGAAGAGGTTGAGTGAGCGCAGGTGGAAGCAGGAGGCTAGAGGGGATATGTGGGTGAGGGCGGCGCAGTGGGACAAGTCCAGCACCTCCAGCTCCGGGCAGTTTGAAAGGGCTGTGACGTGCGTCAGGACCTTGCAGAAGGACATCTCTAGGGTGATGAGCTGGCGACAGGCTGCCAGGGGTGCGATGGAGGCCAGGGCACTGCAGTTCCCAAGCTTGAGCTTGGTCAAGCGGGTGCAGCTGCCCAAGGGATGGAGGTCTGTCAGGGATCGGCAGTCTGATAGGTCTAGTTTCTCCAACAGGGCAAGGCTCCTGAGGGGGGAGAGATCGGTGAGGCGATCGCAGCATCCCAGAGCCAGAGAGCGTAGGTGCGTGCATACCGCGAGAGGAGAGAGGTCGACGACTTGCTTGCAGGAGTGCAGGCTCAGGGAGTTGAGGTTGGTGCATGCGCTAAGGGGGGATACGCCGGTGAGGTGAGGGCAGTCGGAGAGGTCCAGGGAATTGAGGGTTGAGCACGTTGATAGGGACGATATGTTGGACAGGGAGAAGCAGCTGGATAGGTTCAGCTTGGTGAGAGTGGCACAGCCCTGCAAGGCCTCCGTGTGCTGCAGCCGCCGGCAGGAGGAGAGCTGGAGCGTGTGGAGCTTACGGCAAGTGGCCAAGGCTGAGAGGTTTGTCAGCTGCTGGCAATTGGAGAGGTCCAAGACCTCTAGGTTGGTGCAGGCAGCTAGGGCTGACAGGTCTGACAGGATGATGCAGTTAGAGAGGTTTAGCAGCCTCAGGCTGGTACACTTGGCCAGGCCTGGCAGATGGACTAGGTGGACGCAGCAGGCTAGGGACAAGTCGGTGAGCTGCGTGCAGGCAGAGAGGGCGGAGAGGCTGGAGCATGCACGGTTGCAAGCAAGCAGGTCGAATTGCTTCAAGCGGGTGCACAGGCCCACGGGTGAAAGGTCCTGAACAATCTTGCACTTGGAGAGATGGAGGACCTCGAGGTTGGGGCAGGACGCTAGCGGGGCAATGTCTGTCAGATCTTTGCAGTTGGAGAGGTTGAGGGTCTTCCGAGGGAGGGAGGGAGGGAGGCAAGGGGGGTGGCGCATTAGGATTGCGTGGGTGAACGGGTGGGGGGGAGGAAGGCCTGTTAATATTGTTGTATTATACGAACACATTCTTATTATGTGATGTTTTCGTATCTGTGAACAGTTATAAAAGCAAGATTATAAAATGATATTACCAACAAATCCGTAAATGAATTTACCCAAAACACAGCAAACTGTTATCTCTCTATTAAGGAATGCCGCAGTTACAACAATACCATACACATGCGATGATGGATTAGAGTGCCTCGTCTGCAGTTGGGGACACTCTTTTAAATAAATAAAACACATTAGAACAAATATGATTATAAATTTGAGTGACTTCCCTGCAGTTGAGAACACTCCTTGAAATAAATAAATAAACAAATAAATATTTTAAATAAATAAAACACATTAAAACAAATAAGATTATAAAGTTGAGTGACTTCCCTGCAGTTGAGAACACTCCTTGAAAATAAATTAATTAACACATAAAAAACATTTTCAAAACATGGTTTGGGATTGGAGTGCCCCCCCTGCAATTGGAAATACTCTTTTAAATAAATATAAACACAGTATACAAAAATGATTAAGGATTTGAGTGCTTCATCTGCAGTTTCAGACAACATTTTTGTACAAATGATTATGGATTTGAGTGCCTCACCTACAGAATTTGGGGACAGCTTCAAATAAACAAATAACCTTATACAAATATGCAGTGTTTTTAATTTCAGATTTCTGCAGTCCAGGTTGAGTACCTACTTGGGCTACTCAACCCTGATTTCAGGATAGTTGCGCAGCCATTGCATGGCGGAGCGCGAAGCGCGGAGCCTGGGGGGGTCGGGGGGCAGCGCATCTCAATATCGGGGGGTCCGGGGGGTGTAGCATTCTACGGAACGGTGACGGAATGGCGACGCGCCGTCGAAAAATGAAACAATACAAATATGATTCTAGATTTGGATGCCTCACTTGCAGTTGGGGACACAGCTTGAAATAAATGAAGAACAATACACAAATATAATTTTATATTTGAGTGCCCCACCTGCAGTTGGGAACACTCCTTTAAAGACATTAAAGACATTACACAAAATATGATTATGGATTTGAGTGCCTCACCTGCAGTTGGGGACAGTTCTTGAGAGCTGTAATGTCCTCCAAGCGGAAGCTGTGGGATAGGCCTAGGTGCTGCACTTGTTGTGGTGGGAAAGGAGTATTCTTCAGCAGGATTGGACGTAAGGAATGGAATTGAAGCGATGGGGAGGGGGTGGTGGGGGTGGGGTGGGGGGTATTATCGTTCGCGAAAGGGGTGTTGGAAAGTGTTGGCCAGGAGGAGGAAGCGCTGGTATAATCTTCCCCCTATCGTCCAGACGTTCTCTAAGCGCTGTGGGTTGTAAAAGTCAATCCAACGTCTGGCAAAGGTTGATCGGCAAATAATTCGGCGAGTTGCTGGGCGGCATGTGACGGGGGGGGAATATTCGGTGAAGGTGATTCTGCCGACGAACCTGGTGCAACTGATTGTCAACCAGCTCCCTGGGAGCTGGAGCTCAAATCCAACCGAATGATAACCGAATTTGGGCGCTGGAGAGTGAACCTGAAGAAGCTAGCGGAGGACAGCGGACCGTCCCTGGCTGGGACCGTCCTGCGTGGCACGTCCAGTCATCGAGTGTCAGCAGATCTGTCCTCGTCAGGGCAGTCGTCAGGGTCCTCGTCGGCGCCAGCCCACCATGGCCAGGGTTGACTGGAGCTCTTCACTCTCTTTGCATTCTGCAATAGTCTGGCTACGAACACATACCCCCAGTCTCCGTGTCCTTGTATGCACTTCATTCACAGACCAAATTTTCAAATATCAATTCGGATGCAGGGTTCTTGTACTGGACCGTGTTGGATGGGCGGTAGGAAGTCTGCTCTAGCTCGGCTGCGTCGCTGAGTAGGCAAGGTGGAATGCTGACAAGGCCCCCCAACAGCGCACAGCTACTGTTACGAGACGTCGAGTTCGCGCCGACAAAGGTACTTGGCGCTGATGTTGCGTGCACCGCCACATCGGCTACACGCATAGCAAAGATCAAAAGCAGGCGGCAATTCATCAGCTCGGCCTCTTACTCTCAGCGAGGGCTGGACGGGTTGGCTAAAGTCGGTAGGGAAGGGAAAGTTTAGGGTTAGAGAAGAGAGTGTTTCGTCCTCCGAATCTGCGAAGGTGGAGGTCGCCCTAACTATGAGTCTATGACTGGTAGAAGTCGATTGGATTAAAAAAAATGCTAACCCTATGCTTACCCATCCATTACGTACGCATAGCTGTATATATCCATACATATCATATATATATTTATGATAAGAATTTCACCCCAGTAGGTGGATCTCCCAACACAACCCAGCGCCACCGAGGATTCAGTTCGAATGGCTTAACCACTCTTTCAAAATAGTATGACTATTTTCTCTTCAGCTATCGGCCTACATAGTATTGAGGACATGGGTATCTAGGCACGTGAGGGACAACGGATTTGGCCCCAAAGTTGATGGTCGGCACTTATCAACTATCAAGTCCTAAGTGCACGGTGCGCCTTCTCTATTGCAAGAGTGGCAACGCCATTCAAACTGAATCCTTGGAGTCGCTCAGTCGCTGGTTTGTGTAGGGAGACCCACCAGCTCGGGTGAAAAAACTGACACAACTAAAAAATGCAGGTACTGGTCTGGTACCGGTATACAGTCTTTTCGATGCAGCTTTTCCCCAAGTGTGTGAGCGGGTGAATTGATGTATGACATGTTCGAATATACACATATGTTCCACTGTCCTTGGGCCTAGTTGTTCCTGGCACAGTGCCCCTTGATGAAACCACATTGCCCTCTAGCTTTCCGAGGTGTCCCTTCGTGTCTCCATAATGTAATGTGGTAAATCATCATAGTAGCATACAATTTATATATTATTGTGGTGCTACGGTAGATACCCTCCCTAATTGTCCCTCCGTCAGTTTCGCTACCCTTCCCCTTGAAGATGGGGATTATGCCGGTTACCGGGGCATACATTATTGTCCGGGATCACTAGGCTACAGGAGCTTAGTGATTCCTGACACCCATCCATGGGTAGCAGATGGGTAGCGACTTCAGTACATCAGGCGTACTGCTGGAGGAGCAAATCGGGCCAGCAAATCGGGGGAGCAAATTGTAGGGGCAAAACGGATGCGCTGCAGTCCTTAAGGGTCCGGCAAGTTGCACGGCAGTCACCTCACGTCACACGTCACGTCACCACGAATCAGAAAAAAATCACCGACCCAACACAACCGCTTGCCCTTATCAATCAAACCCAACCCTAATTAGGCTACTAGCTACAATTTCCCCATCCTGCTCACTTAGCTACTTGCTACACCCCCCGCGTAATTTCTGTCCTCCCGCGACTCAAAACGTTGGAGTTAAATGAAACATGCGATGAATAAACGCTGTATTAGGGTCACCGCGTCGTCCGCCTGCTAACCCTGACCCTAACTGTCTTGTAAACCCTGGCTTCCGTCCGCTCCGTTCACTCGATCCACTCCCTGGCTCCACTCGATTCCGTTGCCACCTGTCGCTCCAATAGCCAACACTCTCTGTCAATTTTACGCGTCGCTTGCGACGTGGCTAGGACTTGTCTAGTAGACCACGACCTTACACAACCCTTGACACCTACACCCCCCACACAAGTTCCTATCCAACTGCAATGACATCGTCGTTGCGAGCTGTCGCTGCTAATAACAAGACTGTCGACCTCGCTGGCAAAGTTGCCGTGGTGGTCGGAGGCACCAGCGGTATTGGAGAAGGCATCGCGTACAGGTTGGCAGATGCGAAGGCGCATGTGGTTATCGTGGGCAGAAACAAAGAACGAGGCGAGGCCATTGCCAGCGAGTGCAAGACGCGCAGCGGTGGTGAGAAGGGCTCCTTTGTTCAATGTGACGCCTCCATCCTTGGCAACGTGAAAGGATGTGCCAAGAGCATCGAGGAGCTGCTGCCCGACAAGAGGTTGGACATTCTGGTTGAGTCGCAAGGCATCGCTACTGTTGCTGGCTACACCCCCACCTCCGAAGGAATTGAGCAGAAACTAGCCATCCACTACTACTCTCGATGTGCTTTTGTGGAAGCTCTGTCACCAAACTTGATGGCTAGTGACAACCCCATCGTCCTCACTGTGCTCAGTGCTGGGGTGCACTCTCCATTTACAGGCTACAGGGATGATACAGACCTGGAGAAAACCTTCTCTATTGTGAACGCTGCCAATGCATGTGGTTTCTACAATGATCTAGCGGTGGACTGGTTGGCTGAGCGACATGCACCCATCAAGTTTGTTCATGCATGCCCAGGTCTTGTGGACACCAACTGGGGGAATGAGATGCCGATGGTGCTGAAGGGGCTCGTTCGCATGATGCAGAAGATTCCAGGCCTGGTTAAGTCAAAAGCTGACTGTGCAGAGTTCATGTGCACATGCATCTTCCGGCCCCAGGAGGAGATATTCAAGGACGGCAAGGGCTTCTATTTGATGAATCAGTATGGAGGCCAGGCCAAGCCAACCAACTTGCACAGTGCGGAAGCTAGGGCTTTCATGCAAGCGCATACCCTGAAGCTTCTGGACAAGCTGATGAAAGAATAGATGACTCCGATCTGAGCAGCAGCTTCTAGGCAGCTTCTGGGCAAGCAGATGGAAGAGTAGATGACTTCGAGACGAGCAGCATCTTCTAAGCAGCTTTTGGACAAGCTGATGAAAGAATAGATGACTCCGATCTGAGCAGCAGCTTCTAGGCAGCTTCTGGGCAAGCAGATGGAAGAGTAGATGACTCCGATACGAGCAGCAGCTTCTAAGCAGCTTCTGGGCTAGCTGATGAGAGAATAGATGACTCCGATACGAGCAGCAGCTTCTAGGCAGCTTCTGGGCAAGCTGATGAAAGAATAGATGACTCCGATACGAGCAGCAGCTTCTAAGCAGCTTCTGGGTAAGCTGATGAGAGATTAGATGACTCCGATCCCTACCAATCTTTCTATTGGACATGGAACCAACCATCGGACTTGTTTTCTGATACGAGCAGCAGCTTCTAAGCAGCTTCTGGGTAAGCTGATGAAAGATTATATGACTCCGATCCCTACCAATCTTTCTATTGAACATGGAACCAACCATCGGATTTGTTTTCTGATACAAGCAGCAGCTTCTAGGCACCTCCCCTGACTTCCTATTCAGCTAAATCTGATGCAACTGGTGTCACCACCAGTTTGTTGTACACGGGCCAATTACCCCTTTCTGGTAAACGGTGTTACACAATTAAATTGTGGTCTAGCCGTACAATAAACAGAACATGTTAATTCAGAACCAAAAAACAATAAAACAGCCAGCCAGAATCCAACTTTTATTGGGACAAATATGGGCCAAACATCCCTTCATGGTTCAAACATGGGGCAATCAAACATTAGCCAGTCTCTCCTTCGCCCAATCCATGGGCCAATCAAGCATGGGCCTGTCATCCCTTGATAGGTCAAACACGGGCCAATCCATGGGCCAATCAAACATGGGCCTGTCATCCCTTGATAGGCTAAACACGGGCCAATCCATGGGCTGATCAAACATGGGCCTGTCATCCCTTGGTAGGTCAAACACAGGCCAATCCATGGGCCAGTTAAATTGTGGTCCAGCCATACCGTAAACATCAGTGTTTTCCCAAGCACGAAGGGTTGGGTTGGTTGGGTTGGGTGGGGTGGGCTTGGGTTGGGTGGATGGGTGGATTGCTCGTACACACACGATTATTAGTGTTTAGCTTTAAAACCTTTGGAATGATACTGGTAAACATACACATCTCAATTCAGAACAAATTAGACAGCCAGAAACCAATTTTTCTTGGGTCAAACATGGGCCAATCCCTCTTTTTGGTCAAACACGGGCTAATCATCCCTTTCTGTTATGACTTCAGTGAGCCATCTGCTCATTAATGTACTGCCGTACTTGAACTTGAACTTGATTACATAGCTTCAGCCAGCAATTAGGCTGCTCGCCGTCTTCGGCAGGAAGAAAACAATACTGGGAAAATGTAAACAACTGAACTGTCGCACTTGTCGAGTGGTCACCATGACATGATGATGATGATTACATTTTTCCTGGTGCCGTACTGGACTCCAAACGAGCCCTCGGCTCGGCGGGTTCTTGAACTTGAACTTGGTTACATAGCTTCAGCCAGCAATTTGGCTGCTCGCCGTCTTCGGCAGTAAACAAATATATTCGGCTTGGCGGGTTCAAGGTGGGCTTACGAACATCATGCTGTCAGCAAAACGATCACTTGGGGTTCAGTTCATCAGTGCTTTTTCTTTTGAAGCCCTTCCTATCACGGTTGGGCTATTCCCTTTAGCCTATTGGGCCTACCCCTGGACTGTACATACAAAGAAGAAGAAAAAAAGGAAAACAAATTACAAGTGCCATTCTATTTGGTGAGAATATCATGGTGCCACACAAAAAACTCATAATGCAAAGCTTAACTTTCCCTGTACTGAATGTACTTAGCTGAGTATTGAAAACGCCTGGTGAGGCGTGGTATTAAGGGAGCCCCGTCGTGCGATGGTAAAGAACGGGCTGCTACTTTACCTGGACAAACTACCATGGCGGTTGACAGCGACCGCGGACACTAAAGCGCACCATTAGGACTGGAACCCAGCACCTTCGTCGGTTCAATGAATGATTCCATTGAACCATTCGTCGAAAGGAGATGCTCAGCTGTATCCTTGTCATCGCTCTTTAATGTGTCTACTTGAACAAGGTAACATGGCCCCAGCCAGCAAATTGGCTGCTCGCCGTCTTCGGCAGTATATACATGTTTATTCCCTGTTTTTCGCGAGTATCACTCAGGGGGGCTTGAAATTGGAAGACGGTAAGCACCCCAGAGTTGGCTGAAAAACCACGTGTAAATTCAAACAAAAAATTGAAATTATTGGCATCACTATACCGGTAGATGATCAGGATCTAAGAGGGGATAACTAATGCCTAGCTGGTTTTATGAACATAATCTTGGTTACATGGCCAGAGTTGTTCATGACTTTTTTCTAGCTGGGTTTATGTAACCCAATTACCCCTGCCTACTCTGCTGGCAGACGGTGTTTATACAACCTCACTACCAATGTTCACTCCGCCTGCAGACAGTGTTTATACAACCCAACTACCCATGGTTACTCCGCATGCAGATGGTGTGTACACTCTCCAATTAATCATGTCTACTCTGCCTGCAGACATTGTTTATACAACTAAACTACCAATGTTAAATCCGCACGCAGAAAGAGTTTATACAACCAAACTACCCGTGTTTACTCCGCATGCAGGCCATTATTATACAACCCAATTACCAATGTTTACTCCACCTGCGGACTGTTGCCCCAGCCAGAAATTTGGCTTCTCGCCATCTTCCGCAGAAAAATCAATCAAATTCGACATAGTTTAAGTGGAGAAAACTAGCGCTTCGTGAACCGGCCTCGAATGAATTGAGGATAAAAAAGAGGGGTCGTGAATCGTGAACTGGCCTCGAATTAATTGAGGGAAAGAAAGAGGGGCAGTGATTCTGTGAATCCTGAACTGGCCTCGAATTAATTGAGGGTAAGAAAGAGGGGCTGTGGATCGTGAACTGGCCTCGAATTAATCAAGGATAAGAACGAGGGGTCGTGAATCGTGAACTGGCCTCGAATTAATTGAGGGAAAGAAAGAGGGGCAGTGTCTCTGTGAATCGTGAACTGGCCTCGAATTAATTGAGGGTAAGAAAGAGGGGCTGTGGATCGTGAATTGGCCTCGAACAAGGGCGTGACCGCCCTTGTGTTGGCAATTGAATGGGGATTGATTTGTTGGCCATTGAATGGGGATTGATTTGTTGGCAATTGAATGGGGCAATTGAATGAGGATCCGCTGGAGGTATGAGGAGGCCTCGCTGAGCCCCGCTGTCACTAGGGTTGTTTTGTGTGCTGTGTGCAATGTGCGGTGTGTGCAACCTTGTTGCTGCCCTCGTTAACCTTGTTGCTGCCCTCGTGGCTGTTCTTGCGGAACGTGTGTCTCGTATCCCGCGCTTTCGTACACAGTTGCGCGTTACCTCATAAACTGGGGCTGTGCAGCCTCCGGCTGTGACTAGGCAGTCTCCTTCGGGATGACTTGACTGTCGAATCCCAACATCAAGTGGTTCGGGGCGCAGTTTGACTTGGAAGATGAGGTGACGTGGCTGAAGATACAACTCGTCTGAAATTTGCTTCGGGTCGGAGAATAGGTGACTGTATTTGCGAGTTTTTGCGAGTTTATCAAGCTGCCTGCCGTTTGCAAACGTCAGTTGGTGCGGTCTAAATGCACTTTGTAGGGCGAACCCTTAGGTTCCCTAGCGCACCCGTTTGGCGCATCCGTTTGGCGCGCCCGTTTTGCTCGTCCGGCAGTACGCCTGATGTACCGAAGTCGCTACCCATGGAGGGGCGGCAACTATATTGACCGCCCCCTAAGCTGTTGGTTTTTGGAATTATAAGCTTATGTTCGGGCGGTCAGTTATGTACTTAGGTTGTAGCCTTGTTGCCTACGTAACAAACAAACAAGAAAGGGACCTTTTCCAGGGTTGCTGTTTGTAAGCAGTATTGTACGTGCATATTCTGTCATGCAAAGCATACAAGAAGGTTGGCTTTAGTTGTAAGAATTCGATGCAGAAAAAATGAGACCAATCAGAGGTCTGGTTGATTTTAGGGAATTTTGAGAAGGTGTTGCATGTTTGGACTGGGCAGTATGTGCCGTTCAGGTCTGGGCTGGACGGGACCTTACGCGAAGGGGTGGTCGGGAGTGTGTGTCGGGGTGGATGCCTGTAGCGTGGGTCGGCATGCATTGGTCTGGCCGGGTGGTTATGCGTTGTGTGGGTATGACACGAAAGTAGCGCAGTTTGGGAGCGCATGTGGCATAAGCTTTTGGATAGTAGGTAAGCATAGGGTCTCAATAGCCGCTCTGCCCATGATTTGGGACGGCTGGGCCTAGAGTTCAGTCTGGCCATGGAGAATGGAGATTAGTGGCTACCAATTGTGCAACGCCGCTGCCCCCTAGGTCGAAGCACAAATCTGAAATAGCAAGTCACTTTGGCAGATACGGGGGTCGGAAGTGCACCAGTTATCAATTCCGCAGTTCGAAGGTCAGCATATGCTCAATTTCCACGTTCGCAAGTAGCACGTCCAGCAGGTTGCAGGCGATGGGCCCCTAGGTCAGAGCACGTAGCTCAAAGCTGCACTGGTCCAAACTCCACAGGTTCGCAGGGTGGTGTTACCCACTTGGGCTGATCCGTAATTAATTTTGAAGCTTCGCAGGTCTGCAGGACGAATGATCAGTACTGAGGCATGCTATTAATAGCAAGATTGGCAGATTCAGAGGTTGGAAGAGCACCAGTTCAATTCAATTGCGTTCGTTCGAAGTTAGCATTTGCGCAATTTGCACGTTGCGCGCAAGTAGCAGGTCCAGCCGCGATGGGAGTTTGCAGGCGATGGCTCAGGGTCGGACGGAAACGCGAATGTCGCATGGACAGTTGGCTTGCGGCGGACGCGAACCCTTTAGGTTCCCCATGGCTCTTCATCCGGTTACTCGTTTTTGTTACATGTAGATGTCGGCGTCGGTGGACGGGAATAATGCTGAATAACTCCAGTTAGTCCTGGAGGGAGGATGTGATCCTCGATATACCAAAGTACACTCAGTGCGCATAGACTGACCTCCTGGAGTTCGGCTTCGGTTTATATACTAATCGGAATCGGAATCGGTAGGTGGTCGATAGTCGGTAGTCGGTGGTAGCAGTGTCGGTAGTAGTGTCGGTAGCAATGTCGGTAGCTGGTCGGTGGCTGGTCGGTAGCAGTATGTGGTAGCTGGTCGGTAGTCGGTGTGTGTGATGTGTGATGAGTAGCAGTGTCGGTGTCAGCTGGTCGGTAGTCGGTGTGTGGTAGCTGGTCGGGAGTCGGTTGTCGGTCGTCTGTGTCGGTGGTCGGCCAGGCTACTACAAGTGCTCCCCCTTTCAGACAACCACGTCCGCGGGGTTGCTGTCTGCATGAAGCTCTGGTACCTGGAGAACTGGGTGTATTCGGTGTGGTCAGTGTATACCCGGTCAACGTTTGTATATAATCGGTGTATTGTCGGTACATTCGGTATATAACTGGTCATTGTCGGTGTATAATCGGTGTATAGTCGGTACATTCGGTGTATAACTGCTCATAGTCGGTGTATAATCGGTGTATAATCGGTGTATAGTCGGTACATTTGGTGTATAACTGGTGTATAGTCGGTATAGCCGGTATAGTCGGTATAGTCGGTATAGTCGGTATAGTCGGTATAGTCGGTACAGTCGGTATAGTCGGTGTATAATCGGTGTATAGTCGGTATAGTCGGTATAGCCGGTATAGTCGGTATAGTCGGTATAGTCGATATAGTCGGTATAGTCGGTATAGTCGGTGTATAATCGGTATATTCGGTGTCAGTGGTCGGGGTGTCGAGATGAAGATTTTGTCTGCCAAAATCCGTCGGTTTTTTCGTAAGCTGATCGGTAAATGATTGTGCAGAAAAATAAGTGCCGGTTGTGTATCTCAAGAGGATTTATTGCTCGGCTGACGGTGGGTCGGGCAGTGTCTGACCTTGTGCAACAATGGCACTGACAAAGGCCGGGTGTCGGGAAAGGGGGTCGGCAACATTGGTTTGGCCAGCAATGTGTTTCAATGTGTACTCAAATCGGAAGGAAAATGCCATCCATCGAGCCTATTTGGGGCTGAGCAATTGCTGCATTTGCAGGTAAATTAAAGGACACTGGTCGGGTATAAGGTCAAAAGTGTTACCCTCAAGCTAGCATCAGAATTCACTGAGGACTTTGTGGCAAGCAGAAAGATCAAGGGTTCTTACTGCAATTGTTTCGGTTGGAGGAATATCGGGTGGTACGGGTAGTATCAGATTCAGATTTAGCATCAGATTTTCAAATGTGTCGGATGTTCAGATGTGTCAGATATTGAGATATGCAGATATTCAGATATTCAAATGTTCAGATGTTTATATGTTCATATGTGTCATATGTTCATATGTGTCATATGTTCAGAGGTTCAGAATTGAAAATACCAGATGTTCAGATGGTCAGGTGTTCAGGTGTTCTGAAACGGATCAGATGCTCATGTGTTCAGGTGTTCAGGTGTTCAGGTGTTCAGACGTTCAGATGGTCAGACGTTCAGATGTTCAGTAGTTTCAGGTGTTCAGGTGTTCAGGTGTTCCGGTGTTCAGGTGTTCAGGTGTTCAGGTGTTCAGATGTTCAGATGTTCAGATGTTCAGGTGTTCAGGTGTTTAGGTGTTCAGGTATGCAGATGTTCGTTTATGCACATGTGTCAGTTTGTCAGATATGCAGATGCTCAGATTTTCATATGGTCAGATGTTCAGATTTTCAGATGTTCGGATGTTCAGAGGGTCAGGTGTTCAGATGTTCAGATGTTCAGATGTCCAGCATAGAAATTGGCAGATTTGGTTAGGGGATCCAAGCTTATGGCTGGATTGAGGAAAAGACAGGTCAGAGTGAGCGGAGGCTGAGGTAGGCTGAGGCTGAGGGAAATCTGAGACAGATCTGAGATGGATCTGAGGCTAGCTGGGTGATCTATCTGAGACGGATCCCATGGGGATCTGAGAAAGGCTGATTGATCGGAGGCAGATCTCAGGTGGATCTGGGTGATGCTGATTGATCTCATACAGATATGAGGCTGATTTGAGGCGGATGTGGGGCTGATCTGAGCTGTTGGGCTGACATTTCATCGGTTTCGGGGTAGTCCGGAAGGTCGGGGTTGTCCGGAAGGTCGGTGTAGTGCACTATCGGAGAGTTCGGTGAGGTGGTAGGATAGAGATGGTGGAGAGTAGGGGGGATTCATGAATCATGACGGGAAGGATTGGTGGTCCATTTCGGTAGATTCGGCGTTTGAAGTGTTCGGTGGCCAAGTCATACGGATAGCTTTTGGTCGCACCATAAGGTGGAAGCATGTTGGTAAGGATATAATGGACATAGTGGTATGTCGGCATTATCGGTACATATGATATATGCAGGGGGTATCAGGCACCAAGTGAAGAAGTATACCATCCATATCGGGACGGAGGAGGTGCTCGGGGATGGTTGTCAATAATCGCTCCTCATCCCGGGATATATACATCGGCATTGTATTTATCTGGCGGAGGTGCCTGTCAGTGATCAACCCGACAGGACTACGATCGGACTACTACAAGTTCACTTCCGGTTGTGGCATGGTCGGATGTCACATTCGGTTTCAGGTTCAGTTTCGGGTTCAGAGTGCAGGTTCGGGTACGGGTTCGGGTGTGGAAGGACGGGGGAGGCCGTAATCGGTTAGGCAAGGAGTGGTGCATATGTGAGAGCAGTTTTGGTAGCCTCAAAAGTGGCGGTATGGGCATTAGTCCATTAGAATCGGTTGGAGGAGGCTGTGATGAGAGTTGTCAACGGTGCCACAAGGCTAGAATATCCTTTGATATACGTCCGGAAATAGGTTGAAAGTCCAAGGAAGGATCGGAGGTTGGCAACGGTTTTCGGTTTTCGGTTTTCGGTGGCCAGGATATTATAGTATCGGTTTGGGAGGGAACCATCTTGAGGTGTCCATTTCCAACAATATGACCAAGCAAGGAATTTCATTTCGGATGTAAGAAATTCGCATTTGTGGAGTCTGCAATAGAGTTTCTCCTTTCAGAGGCTATCAAACACCAGTCGGAGGTGTTTCAGTGGGTCAGCCGGGAGTTTTGAAAATATCAGAATATCATCGAGGAATATAACCACGAAGTCATCAAGATGGTCCCTGAGGGTTCATGAGGGCTTGAAATTCGGATGGCCCGTTACAGATGCCCATGGGTAGGACCATATATCGGTGTGTTGAGAGCGGTTGTCGGAAGGTCGGATGGAAGGATTCGCATTATGAGGAACCACTTGTAGATCGGCATCGGTATAGGTATCGGCATCGGTATCGGCATCGGCATTGGTATCGGCATCGGGATTAGTATCGGCATCGGTATCAGTATCGGTTTCGGATTTTGAGTGCATGTACTGGCCGGTAGTTGATGCACAAACGGAGGGAACCATCAGGTTTTGGTATGAACTGCACGGGGGAGCCAAATGGAGATAAACTAGGTCAGATCTATCCTTTGGACAGGACATCGGTAACGGTTGTCTTGACTGTAGACATTTCTATTGGACTCATGCGGTAACAGTTTCGGTACGGTATATTCGGCATGTTCGGTTGGAGAGGAATGAGTTCATCAATCTGGTCACGAAAAGGGGGTAAACCAGGGACTTCGGTGAAAATGTCAGTGTAAGAGTCGGTAAGAGTACGGAGAGCTGCAGCTAGGGCATGTTCCGTTGGTTTAGTCTCAGCAGTCAAATTGTTGAGTGTTACATGGACAGTCTGAGACGGTATGTCACATGGGATTGTGCCAGATTGGGGGTGGTGGTCGGATGTGTGGTCAGGTTGTGGTCCTAAACTGATAGGTGGTTGTGATTGTTCCAAAAAAGGAAAGGAACCGCATCCTTGGCGGATCAGTTTACGGGCGCCCTTGGCGGTGATCATTTGCGGTGTGTCGGATGAGGGAAAGGATGCCAAGAAATGGGCAAGTGCATGTTGCATGACAGCTGGACCAGAGTCAAATCGGGTTTTTGAAACGGAGGATACTATGAAGTCGAAGCTAGTTTGGTGACGAAGTGATAATGTCTGTGCACTCATGTCAATACGGGTTGGCGAAGGAATTGATTACCTAAGATGGGGTCAAATGTTGTGGACGGTGGGCTCAGAATTTAGATTCGGAGTTTGATGGTAAATTTACCAAGTTGGAGTGTTGCAATGGCTTGACCAATAATTGGTATTGTCTGTGGACCGCCGGCAAGGGAAACAGAAGGTAGGGGGCATGATGTAACGGTGAGTCCCATACGCTGTGCCATACGGAGGGTGTCACAATTATGGGATGCACCAGTGCCACCTTAAATGGAGACTTACGCATCTACCAAGAGGCCGGAATAAACATTAACCAGTGGGATTGTAATTGTCCAAGCATGGACTAGCCAGTGTTGGTCGGATGGGTTAGTTTTGGGTCGAATAGGTCGGATGGGTCGGTTTTGGGTCGGTTGGGTCGGATTGGTCGGTTGGGTCGGTTGGGTCGGTTGGGTCGGTAATGGGTCGGGTGGCTCGGATGGGTCGGTTTTGGGACAAGCCCAGGCGTAGGTGGGCCGGTTGCAGTAGGGGGTGGGGGTGGGGGTGGGGGGGGGGGTGTGTGGGGGGCACAGTTGGTACTGTGTCAGGCGGGGGCGGGGGTGGGCCGGTTGCAGACTGGGGGGGGCAGAGTAGGTTGCTGAGTCGGCACAGTGTCAGCCAGAGTGGATGGTCCGGAATCATTAAGGTGTTCAGGTTCGGTGCCTGCACTGTTGCGGGTCATGCGCGGGGGCATGTCGGAGTCTGTTAAGTCGGAATGTAAAAGCGGTTAGTCAGATTAAAGAAATCGGGGGAAGGCAGCAGGCCAGGAGTGGAATGGAAATCAGTCGGGGATAACACTATAGCCGTCGGTGTATGGAAGATGAAATTCACGAGGGCCAAGTGGTGAAGTGAACAATTCGGCACCAGAGGAGTCACGAAGGCAAGGTGAACTAATTTGCGGCAGGAGAAAAATTACGAGGGCCAGATATGCAAATGCGAGCTAGGAGATTCACGAGGGCGGTGTGAACAATTCGGCTCGAGAGAATTCACGTACCAGTGTTGTCGGTGTTATGAGTTCTGTCTGTCAGAGACAGATTAGAGAACGGATTGGATGGGTCGGTGGATCGGTGTTGGGTGCCACGCGATGCCGGTGGCGGTTTGGTTACTGTTCGCGTGCCTGTTCTTTTCAGACTGTCAGAGGTAAGGAAAAGAAAGCCCGGTTAATGACGGGATTGTCGGGGAGGGTCGGTGGTGTTCGGGAGCAGCAGTGTTTGAGAGGATCGGATGGTTGTGAACGGTACCTGCTCCAATAGTCTCATTCTGAGGAAATGAGCAGTAGAGATTTCGGAAAGGTAGCCGGGCACGGGTGTCTGAAATTGTCGGGAGTACAGAGAGTGGCAGGTTGGGTAATCGGGCGTGTCTGTGGGGTCGTTCGGTTGCGGATTTAGGTCCCTAGGTGTAAGCAACAAGGAACTGGGGGGCGGGAATCGGTGCTAACGGCATGCAGTGGCGTACACGGAATACACCTGGAGTAGTCGAAGGGTGTGCAAAAGCCGGAATCTTTGACGAAGCAAAAAAAAACTGCAGGATGAATCGGATAATCGGTAGGGAGCCCCAGCTCCAAGGCTTTAACCTCGGCTCCAGAAACCACTTGTAGATGTCGGCGTCGGTGGACGGGAATAATACTGAATAACTCCAGTTAGTCCTGGAGGGAGGATGTGATCCTCGATATACAAAAGTACACTAAGTGCGCTTAGCCTAACCACCAAGACTTCGGCTTCGGTTTATATACTAATCGGAATCGGAATCGGTAGGTGGTCGGTAGTCGATAGTAGCAGTGTCGGTAGTAGTGTCGGTAGCAATGTCGGTAGCTGGTCGGTGGCTGGTCGGTAGCAGTATGTGGTAGCTGGTCGGTAGTCGGTGTGTGTGATGTGTGATGAGTAGCAGTGTCGGTGTCAGCTGGTCGGTAGTCGGTGTGTGGTAGCTGGTCGGGAGTTGGTGGTCGGTCGTCTGTGGTCGGCCAGGCTACTACATTACACTCACGTGACGCTATTTGGTCGGCCCCCTTTTGACAATTTTTGAGTTTGAGTGACTCGGTGTAACTCTTGAGTCTCTCCTACATTGAGGGAGGTAATGAATCAAGGATAAGAACAAGGGGATGTGAATCGTGAGCTGGCCTCAAATAAATCGAGGATAAGAAATAAGGGTTGTGAATCCGGCATTATTCAGGAGAAGTCCCTTTAGCTTAGTAGGCTACCCCTGGAATGGTAACATAAACGATTACATTTTCCCTAGTTGCAATTAAGTATACCGCTGAAGAAGGTGTTCAGCCAAATTGCTGGCTGGAGCTATGTGACCAAGTTCAAGTTCAAGGTTACATACAATTATATAATAAATAAAGAAGTCTACAAACTGGCATGCGCATCCCAAAACGGAAAGGAAGCTGCCTCAATCATCGCATGTGCATCGCAGGAACATTGATCGCGGTACATGTGACAGCAGCGATGCTCGCGGGACAGCTGACAGTGCAGCGCATGCGCATCGCAGGAACATTGCTCGCTGTACATCTGACAGAGCAGCGATGCTCGCGGTGCAGCTGACATCGCAGGAATATTGCCTGCAGTACATCTGACAGAGCAGCGAGTCAAGAAAGTCTTCCCTCTACTTTACCCCAAGCATTACTTCCAAGCATTTTCATATCTCAACACTAACAGGGCACTCCATGGATCAGGATGAAACGCACCTTCATGTCGAACTACTAATTGTACCTCATTGTACCACAGTGTCAAACTCCTCATAGTAACTCACTGTACCTCAGTTTCAAACGACGCATTGCACCTCATTGTACCTCAGTGTCAAACTACTCATGTAACATCAAGCAGCACATCACACACACGACCAACCTCCCATATAAGCCTCACCCACGCCTTTTCCATGACGCAACACATCATGGAAAACACCTCATCCTCACCCACTCCTTGACCTTCAGGCCACACATCGCATGACAAACCTCTCATATCATCCTCGCCCAATCATTTACTAGTAAGCAACATACCCACGACCTCCAAGTTCATGATCATCCTCGCCTTTACAATGACGCCACACATCACACCAAAATCTTCCCACCTCAACCTCGCTAACTCGATCACCATAAAGCAACACACCCACGACCAGCCTCCAAGCTCATGACCTACGACCTCCAAATATATGATTTTCACCTATGACCTCCAAGTTCATGATCCTCACCCATGACCTCCAAGCTCATGACCTACGACCTCCAAATATATGATCTTCACCTATGACCTCCAAGTTCATGATCCTCACCCATGACCTCCAAGCTCATGACCTACGACCTCCAAATATATGATCTTCACCTATGACCTCCAAGTTCATGATCCTCACCCATGACCTCCAAGCTCATGACCTACGACCTCCAAATATATGATCTTCACCTTTGACCTCCAAGTTCATGATCATCCTCGCCTCTTCCATGACGCCACACATCACACGTCAATCCTCCCACCTCATCCTCGCCCACTCCCTATCACGGACCCACACAACACAAACTTTCTATCTCCCATATCATCCTCACCAAGCCCTTTCCCATGAAGCAACACATGGCCAATCTTCTATATCATAATCGCCCACTCCTGAACCCACACATCGCACAACAAACCTCCTATTCAAGTGCTTCATGGCAGTGCCAACAAAGCCCAGTTCAAAGTAGTGAAGCCTACACACACTCACGCTCCCACACTCCCACACACATCGCACAACAAACCTCCTAACCAACTGTTTAATGGCATTGCCAACCAACTGCCAACCAACTGCTTGATGGCATTGCCAGCTAAGCACAGCAGGTTGTTCAGCCAGGCACAGTGAAGTGAGGTTGTACATTGTTATCCTCTATCTTCCTGCTTGATGGCATTGCCAGCTAAGCGCAGCAGGTTGTCCAGCCTGGCACAGTGAAGTGAGGTTGTACAGCTTTATCTCCTATCCGCCTGCTTAATGGCATTGCCAGCTAAGCGCAGTAGGAGCTGAGAGGCCTTACTAGTGACACCCATATCAAGGTAGTCGTCCTCAGTGAGGTGGGGTAGCATACTGGGGGTAGTGGGGGGGTGGTCGGGGTGGTGGGGGGGCAGTGGGGGTGGTGGGTGTGCAGTGGGGTGGTGGGGGTGGTCGGGGGGGCATGTGGGGGCAGTGGGGGTGGTGGGGGTGGGAGGGCGGGCGGGTCCAGGATTGGGGTAGCATACCTTGGGTGGTGGTGTGTAGTGGGGGTGGTGTGGGGGTGGTGGTGGGTGGGAGGGCGGTGCGGGGCCAGGAGGTGGGGCAGGAGGATAACTTATCTGGGGGGGTTGGGGGTATGGAGGGGGGGGGGGTTGGGTGCGTAGTGGGTTTGGGGCAGTAGGGGGTGTGGGTGTGTGGGTGGGATGTTGGGTGGAAGAGGGCGGGGAGGGGGGCCAAGCAGGTGGTGCTGAAGTGCATGAGCGTGTGTACTCTTCCTTCCATGACTTGATGCCTCACAGGGATGCTGGGGTCTTGGCAAGTTGCAAACAGGATTTGAGGGGGATGGTGGGGTGGGATGGGGGTGGGGGTGGGGGGGAGGGTAGTGGGGGTGGGGTTGGTGGGAGGGGCATACCTGGGGTCACCTCCTCTGCCTCGAAAATGGGGACCAGGTTGGGAAGGCCAATCTCGCTTAGCACGCTGCTAATACTGAGGTTTTGGGCGGTGCTAGTTGGCTGGATGTGCTGGGCCTGCGCTAGACCGAGTGAGAAGAAGCGATCGGCCAAGGCCATCTCCATGTCCTGATCCCCGACAAGATCCCCAGGCCCTGACAGCTCAGCGTGACCAGGGTGGGCACCAGCATGGTAATCTGCTCTCTCCATTCTTTCTGCTCTCTCCATTCTCTCCAATCGCTCCATTCTCTCCAATCTCTCCAGTCTCTCCAATCTGTCCATTCTGTCCAAGTCTCCCACTGCCATGAGGCTGCCCCTTGAGAAGCTACTCCTCAAAGTGGACCCTAAATTTCCTGTGGTAGGATTGGTTAGGTTCTGTTTGGTTCAGTTTGGTTCTGTTTGGTTTGGGATGGGTCGGGTCTGTCCATTTTGTACAGGTTAGTACAGTCCACATTCACATTCACACCCCACAAACCACCCACACACCCTACCACAACACCCTCCACCATCACCCACACATGCCTACACACACCAGCCCCCACCACCCAGCACAGCATACACCACATCCACTCCACCAACCCACGTCACCTACACATACCCTCTCGCCTGACCACACAGCGGAATGTAAAGTCAAAAACCATCAATGTCCTTGTTCGGCCATCTGCTAGTCCTTCTAGACAAAATAGGTTGACTTGCAAGGAATTCAGAGGATGGTGATCTGTAACCACTTTTAAATCTTTAGATCCCTGTTAGTCATCGCCATTCTTTCAGGGCTGACACTGCTCCTAACAATTCTTGTTCTGTGGTGGTATAATTCTTTTCTGCAGAATTAACTTCTACTCGTATAAGCAACCGGTCTACCATCCGAAGAAGGACACACCAGTTCCTAACAACGAAGCGTCTGAAACTACCGTAAAGTTTCTCAAAATCTGGCGAACTAATACCGGGGCTGTGACTAAAGCTTCCTTAAGCTTCTCAAAGAGTTCGGTTATGGTTCGCTGACCAATGAGTAACCAAAATCTGTCCCCTTTCTTGTAAGTTCATGGAGAGGGCTGTAAGTGAACTGTATCCTTGTATGAATTTCTGAAATAGTATACAAACCCTAAGAATTGCCGCAATTGCTTAACATCCTTTGGGTTGGCCACTTGGTTACTGCGGAGATCTTGCCAGGATTGACCTTGATACCATCCCCCCGACAATATAGACACACAAACTCACTTCTTTCATATTGAAGGAACACTTGCTCAACTTTACATGTAATTCTCTTTCTCCAAAACTTCGAACACTAGCTTGATGTGTCAAACATGCTCCTCTGGAGTCTTACTGTATATCTGAATCATCCAGATATACACTACAAACTTATTCAAGTATTTAGGAAGACTCTGTTCATGACTGCTTGAAAGTCGCTGTGAATTTGCTAATCCCATTCCCAACACTTTGAATTCATAATGTCCCATGGGAGTAGTGAAAGCAGTCTTATGGCATCCTCCTCAGTATCTTAATCTGAAATATCCGGAATCGAGATCCAATGAGCTGAATTGGTACTACCGTTCAGTTTATCAATTGTTTCATCAATCCTTGATGGGTACTTGTTCTTGATTGTTTCTTGTTGAGGGCTCTCAGTCTCACACTACCCTGAGAACTCCTCCAGGTTAGCAAACAAGCATATGTGTGCCCAAAAGTGATGTGCTTGGAGTGATAAACCCTTTTTTCACCAATTCTGCTACATACAGCTTACACATTTCCAACTCACTGGACTCATTCGTCTGCAGGGTCTATCGTGGAACTGTATCTGCATCCAACTTGATAGTATGGCCAATCCTCTATCTATATCTTCAACCTTGTCCAATTTTTTGAAAAGGACCTTGGATTCCTGAAGAGTCTGTCGCATGATATGTCTCGGTACTAACGTCGGACATTCTGCAGACTCTAAGAGTTTATTCTCAATAGCATCGTCTATGCTGAGAGTCTCTATTGGTGGGGGAAGTGGTAATGCTTCTTCTTGTTGTGGGGGCTGCCAAGCCCTCTCTTTTCCTCTTTTCTTTACCCGTCGCAGTAAAAACTGCTTTCTTTTCAGTTCGGTTATGTACACTCCCTTGCTGATTCTTACTCATACTCTGGCAAGTATGGTTACTATGATTTGTATATTCCTGCAGATGCTCTCCATCTGAGGGGAAAAACAAGGCCCTTTCCTGTTACGGACGTTCCAGTCCTTGTTCCTGATCATTTGTCTCTTGTCTGCAATTTTCAGACATGGGCGCTAGCAGTCTTCTATGCTGTTGATACTTCCATCTCCTTTCTTCTTGATGGAGACTAGGAAATGTCTCGACCCTTTCCTCAAGGCTCGAACAGCTTTTGTTTGGCAAACATCACGAACATCCTGTGTCAGTGTTAAACCGTTCTGGTTAGTCTCCATGTAATGAATGTATTCGGCCGATCCTCGTGTACTTCCTCTTTTTGGATATGGTTTTGTACTTTGTGCTCCCATTACACACTGCTTTTTGTAGCTAACCTCGGCTTCCGTGGCTTCAGCCAATCTTCGCCTAGAATGAGTCAACTCCTGCTATCATTTCTTTACCACTAACACTTTTTTGTTGTCCAATGTACGTGCCAATCCGGAGGCGCATTTTCTGCTGTCCCCGTGACATCCATACTGGTTTCTCCCAGCCACTTGTATATTATCTTGGCTGTTTGTCACGTGCAATCCTGCTTTACTTGCTAGGTTCTGCTGTGATGAAGGAGTTTGATGCTCCCACTGTCCACAAGTACGAGAGTACTTTGTCCTTGGAACCTAGCAACCTTTCCCCCCCACCCATTTTCAACGTTGTATTTGGATGTTTTAACATGATTCAAAACTTTTTGTTGTGTGCTTAGGTCCGGCTTATGACCTGGTGGGTCATACCAAATTTCAGTATTCTTACTGGTAGTACATTTATCCATTGTCGTTGTGCAATAGATTCTGTCTCTTTCAATATACTGTTTGATAAGCTGCATACCTTTTAGGTATTTTACCCATGGCTTTAGCTTTCCCATTGTACTTGGGAGTACGAAGACTGCAGACGTCTGAGGGTTCTTTACTTTCGTCATCGTGTAATGATGAAGCGCATCCGCTATGATTTTCTGTGGTGGGTGGATCCACACCATTTTATCTTTGAAATCATGCTGGAAGAACTCTTCGTCTTGCAGCTGTATTGGGCATGTGGTAGCTAGGGGGTTACGATTGAATGCATCAATTCCGCAACTGTCTCCAAGGGATTCCATAATCTCAGTGTACACCTCAGGTTTGCACATGTTACACGCAACACTTTCCTCAGCCTCGCTGGGACTCTGTGTTTTTATTTGGTTAATAACATGAACAACCGGTGAAATTTGAAAAAATCATCTTTTCCTAGGGAACTCTACCCCCTTCCACATCATATCGGTCCTTGGTGGGTTGCCCTGCCCACTAGGACTAACCTATTTCTTACCCCACCTAGGGCATGGCTCATTAGTAACCCGTCATGCCTCGACCATGTGTTTTTCTGGTACGGGCTTGCTGTGCGGGCAACTGCCGCCCTTCCCCTGCGGTCTGTCGCACTGCACGCATGGGATGTGGCAGCCTGGGCAGTTTCCTTCTTTCATCTGCCATAGCTGCTGCGCATTGGAGATTTTCTTGTTCTTCGCATTAGCTTCTTCAGGAGGGCCTAGGAGCTTCATCACTCTCTCGGTCTTGTGGTACCCTCCAGCAGACTTGTGCGAGCCGCTGGCTGCATACAAGGAGGTTGCCTGTGATTTGGGGGGGAAAGGGGTTTTGTAAGGGGGTTTTGCCTTCCAACTTTTGAAGGGTCCTCGTTCCTTAACTTTCTTATCCCATTGGGACTTCTCTCGCTTCTGTGAGTTCATCACCGCATCCTTCTTGAGTAGATGTTGAGTGAGATCTTCTAGAGTTTCAAATGGCTTTGACTTCTCGTCATAGTAGCTGACTTCTTGGAATTGAGGACTCAATGAATTCCTGAATCCTGTCAACAAGACCATCATGGGCAAATCCAACTTCCTGATTAATCTGTTAAATTAATGATATGGGTTTGGATGGACGTAGTCCCTTGCTTGAACTCATTCCTCATAATAGTCTCAAGGTTCTTCTCAACTTCCCTTCTGGAGTGTAACACTAGAAGCTTCTTAGCCCACTCTAGGAAGTAATTCCAAGTAACCTTTGACTTATCGTGGAAGTGCTGCTCGCGCCACATCTGGTGGACTGAGTCACTCAAAGTGTGTGCCGCGGCAGTCACAATGTTGACTTCCCATTCTCTACTCCAAGGTACCGTGAAATGCATCTGTGCCAACTCCGTTACCCCCATGACCCACTGTTCATACCCATCTAAGTTCATATTCTCTTTGAACCTAGGCTTGACGACGCTTGCCGCTTTTGTCATGCTGAACTGCTTCTTTAAAATCTGATCTTTCTGATTAATGTTCACAGACCTGCGCATGATGGGTTTAGAACCGTCCTCTGAGGAACCACTGCTTGAGTTACCTGAGCTATGGGGCTTTCTTACCTTCCTTTTGGAGCCCACATGTTCTTGTGGTGGGTAGGTCTGTGGCCTCTGCTGCTGATGTACATGCTGCTGCTGCTGCTGCTGCTGCTGCTGCTGCATTACATGTTGCGGCTGATGCCATGTCGACTGATGTTGCTGACTCTGAGGTTGCTGCTGCTGCTGCCGCTTCCTCAAAATCGCAGCATATTCAGCCGGATACGTCCCTTCTGCAGCCTCTCTAAAGTGCTTTCCAATGTCATCAAAAGACGGGCAAACCCATGGGTCGTTTTTTTTCATTGCCCGTTGATGCTGCACCTCCAGGAAGACTTTGATAGTGTGTCTTTCTTCCCTCGATACCACTGAGTTGTCCAGACTGTTGAGCTGTTCAGCCACTTCAATGCTTGCATGTGGCCAAGTCTCACTTGCTTTCTTGACAGCGACAGCGACCTTCTTAAAAGCGGAACTATCTACTTTAGGTCTGGGCTCGTCTGGTTGGTACGGCTTATAGGGCCTAGGGGATGGCCTCTTGGCCTGAGGGCTGCCCCCATGGCTGCTAGTAGGGGTGTACGTGTCAGACCGCTTGGGGCCTGGCCTTGGGCTGTACGAGATTGATCTGATGGGAGGCTGGGGACTACGCTCCAGGCTGGGCTTGAGGCTGGACAGGTCGCTGTTCGAGCGGCTGTTGCTCGGATAGCTAGAGGACGAGGGCGAGGCTGACAGTGATCTCTCACGGGCCCTGAATTCCTTTCTAGCTGCATGCGACCTAACGTGGTCCTTGATCGTCGCCATGAGATTTTCGTTCTCGAGGGAAAGCCTGTCGATTGCTGCACGGTTATCCGTGATTTTCTTGGATTACTTTAGAGTCGCTGCCTTACTGGACTCTGCAGTCGTGTGGGCCTGCAAATAATATTCTGCAAGCTTGTTCTGATTCTCCCGAAGCTCATCCTGCATCGGGATGATCTGCTCCCTGTGGAGATCCTCGATCTCTTTCTCATGCCTCGCGTTTTGGAGACTGAGCTCCCGACGATACGCTGTGTCGTTGCGCTCCTGTTGACTGCCCAGTCCTGCATGGGGGTGGAAAAGAGTGTCACGGTAAGAGGGTTTGCTAGACATACTGGTCTGCTCGCGCTTCTCACTTTTCTCTTTCGTTCCTTCTTCCCCATCTGCCGGAGTTTCCGGTGCTGTGAGCGCTACTTGCGCTTCGAGCTCTGGCCCTGTCTGCCTAAGCTCTGAGCTACGGACTTCTTGCACCTGACTGGTTGCTTTCGCTTTCGAAACAAGATTCTGTTTGCGATTGCCCCATTTGCGCTTAAGAAGCCTTCTGAGCTCATCTTGAACAATCTTCGCTACCCGCGTCTCTGTGCTCGTTCGAGTTCTCACGACGGGTTCAACTGTTTTTTTCTCGATCCCGACGTTCTTGTCTGGGATCTTCTTTCTCTCGGCCTGCTTGCCGGTCTGCTTAATCACGACGTTCTTGTCTGAGATTGTTTTCCTGTCTACGGCGTTCTTGCCGGCTAGGTGAGCCTTGCTCACTTTTTCATTTGCGAACAGGGGGCAAAGTAAGGAGATTCTCGATGTTCTTACCATCTATCCTCTGTCCGAGATCCTCCATGTGCTGACCGATTCGGTCCTTGTCAGCATGAATTGCAGTGCTCTCACGCGTTTTATGACTTGGTGACTACTTATGTACTTCCTTAGAACTATCGGCTCTGCCAGTACTGTGCCAGCTTCCCGTAGTGACAGCTTCCCGTAGACTGAGTCATCCTTGAGTGACTCAGTGGCAGCTTCCTGTTGGCTGCGTCACCAGTCTGGCCTGTACCCTGTTAGGTTACAGGCTGCCGCTCCTTCCTCCACTGGTGCCCCTTAATGGGTCTCCTGTGCTTGTAACGTTATTCTCGTCTCCGTGTATAGATTGGCGCGTCTGTTCAGCTGCTTTCATCTCTGTCCACTCAACGGAGTTTATTAAAGCTAATAGTCCTACAAGAGCTCCATCTGCAACTCATGTATCCCATCAATGGGGCTCAGGAGGTTATCGGTGACTTCGGCTTCTAAGAGTCAAGCCGACTCCTTCAGCTCCTGCAGTTTGGCTCGCTTGCGCGCATTGGCCAACTGCTTGGCAGGACTGTCGCCCTGGCGAGCATGTGTCCGGGGAGAGCCTTCAGCAGGCCTCAGCCTGGGCGAGATGTAGGGAGATGTCATTGTATGATAGTACAGACCAGTTCCTCGCGAAACCAGTGAAGCGGAACTATGTTAAATGGCAGTGGTATTTACGTAGCGTGAATACGGATGTAATATAAGACTTGGGGGCGCCTAAAGACACCGAGTAAGAACTCTGGATTAGATTAGCTTCCTCAACCTGCGAGGCTGATTTATAGTAGTGTCGCGCACGCACGGGCGGGCGAGACATTCTGTATGTAACTGCTAGCCCTAGGGCTAGGTTGTAGGTATCGCAGGCAGCTGTTACCGAGACCGGGTAAGATACCGGTTCCAGGCGGTTACGGCCCGCGGGCGGTACCTACTACTTGGCATGGTTATGGACAGGTAGGACGACGAGTGCTCTCGGCGCATACCTGACCTGTAACCACTGTAGCAAGCCTATCCTGCTACAGGGACAGTCCTAGGGGCAGGAACAGTCCTAGGGGCAGGAACAGTCCTATTGGCCTTCCTAAGGGTAGGGACAGTCCTAGAGGCAGGGAAAATCCTAGGGGCAGGGGCAGTCCTAGACGTGGCACATATGCTGGCAGGCTGGGGTGTAGGGGCTGTAGCATCACTATCATCATGGCTATTTGTAACACAATCTGTGGCTGGGGACTTATTGGCATAAAAGGCTCTCAAGTACCACATAGTGTGGTTGGGACTAGAGATATTCTTGCTTTTCAGCATATGTTTAATGCCAGGGGACAGATGCTCATTAATGATTTTCATGGAGCTGGCAATCTCATGACATAGTAGCCCTAGGCGATTACCAGGGACTGTCAGGAGGCAGAAGCTTGTCGTCAATGAAGATGTCCCAAAAGTCGAAGCCCTCTCCATCAAAGATCATGATGCGCAAGGATTAGACGACGGCTGAAGCGAAGTCCAGCTATAATAGCGTCCGCAATGATCAGAAGATTCCCCCCATTCTGGCTGTAGTGGCTATCACAGCCGGAATGTGATGATTGTAGCAGGTTACGAAGGATAAGGAGGGGAGAGAGGAGGGGGAGAAGGAGCAAAGGGAGACGTAGAGCTCGCTTCGAGCAGGGTAGCAAAGGTGGCGAAGGGGAGCTCAGAGCAGGGATGAGGAAGGGAGAAATGGAGATCTCTACACGAAGTAGAGAATGGGAATGACGGTCTTGGACAGGAGGAAATGGAGAGCTCCGAGCAGTGTAGACAAAGATGTCGGAGTTGAGCTCAGAGCAGGAATTTGGGGGGGGGGGGGGGGGGGGGGGGGGGGGCTTGCGAAGGTTGTCAGTTCTCCAGTCTTGGTCGTGTGTTCGGAGGCAAGGGGAGGTGGCGTTGGTAGTAGCAGGGGGGGTAAGGGGTGACGGATTCAGTGAGCGGAAGGGGAGGGTGGTTGGGGGTGGGTGGCTTGCGATGGCGTGCAGGGCTGAATATCTCCTCGGCACAAACAGTCTCAATCTCAATCTCAAAGGATTGGTAACGCTGTGTACGATCTAATGAGTAAGCAACTCACGTCAAAGATCTACTCAGACTCCTGGACTGCGTCTACGTTTCGTCTTGGACGGATGGTAGAGACAACGGGAGGGTTGTGTGGGCAGTAAGCGAGGCAGCGCAGGTTAGATTTCTCACGTGAACACGTAGACAATCCAGGGCCAAAAGCAGTACTCAAGCCGTCGAGCTAGTCTGAGGGAAAACTATCACCTTGTGCAGGGCAGAAGATCGTCCTTGGCACAGGCGCAGTGGTGTTGCTTCGGTTAGCGTTCAGGGACCATGACCTTTTGTTGGTTACACAGTGAAGACTGAAGTAGAAGGAAGATACACGCAACGAGTGCGCTTATATAGAAGACGGGAGTCTGCAGGAAGATCCTGCAGACCCGTGTAGGCCACAGCTAGCCTGTGGCCTAGCGGCAGGCAACTCGGGACCTGGATAGACCAGGTACCGGTATGCATTATGCCGACTCAGTGTCCGACGTATATCGGACAATAACATCCCCCCCAACTTGAGGTATTCTTGAGCTCAAGAATTCCTGAAGTTAACTGAGGGGCATAAGAAATTAATTGTGGACTAACTGCCATTCATCAGAATGCTGTTATTGAAACGAGCTGTACACCAGCGCGCCGGCGCCAGCGCCTGCACCTGCGTCTCCCCACAAATTCATGATATATTGATATGCGAATGGCTTTTCTTTTCGGCGTTTCAGAACAGAGTGTTTATATTTTGATAGTTTTTGGTAACTAACCCTGACTACATTTGTACACGTAGTTGTTTTTCCTACCTAAGACGGAGAGCAGCTAAATGTCTGGATGGAGCCGACCCATTGGAGCCGAGGAACCTAGTTCAAGTTCGAGTCAGCTAGCCGCAGCATGAAGAATCTAAATGTTTTTACTTCTCCCCTGACGAGGAGATAACTTAACAGCCGTCTGGTTACAAAAGCATGCATCACCTTGGATAGGACATAACATTTCCGTGGTTAACACATAAGACCAAGCATAACGATGATCCAATCCGAGTCAGCCATCTTCATAGGTACGTACCTAAGGGGGGTAAGGGGGTAGGGGGGCCTCAAGCTGCAAGGGCCTTAAGCTGCATTGGGCAAGATGGCCCGCAAGGTGCAATGGGCATCAATGCTGCAATATTTAAGATCCCTTGTTGCCTCAACTACCGTACATTCCCTCCCAACCCTCATTCACACTCATCCAGGGCTGCAATCGTCAATGGTCTGAGATGGCCAAGAATGGTCAGCAATGATCCTTGGTCTGCAGTGAGCAACGGGCTTCAATGCTGCAGCATTTAAGATTCCTTGTTGCTTCATCTCTATTCCCTCCCTGCACTCTCACTAGGGGGAGACCACAGTGTTGGCCAGCATGGTGACCGCCGCATTGATGGCTACCAGCCGACCCGTGAAAGTAGCACCAGTGTTGACACTGATAGATTGAAATGCCAAGAAGGTGCCATACGCCTCGGCATTGGTCTCAAAGGTTGCAGAGCTTCCAATCACCCAGAATATGTTCTTGGATTGAGCGCCGTTCGTGAGAATCATCTTGAGACCAGTGCTCATCTGTGGACAGTCAGAAGGGGGACAGACAGTTGGATGCCGGTAGATTGGTGGCTTCATCAGGGGTATGAAGGGAGCAGGAACCAACTACTGTTTCTTGCGTGCTTGTAAGGGATCATATAACAGCACAGTGGCAGCTAGGATAGGCCAGTTGTCTCCTAGTTGTTACAGCTAGGATAGGTCAGTGGTCTCCTAGGTGTTACAGCTAGGATAGGTATGTGCGTGGTCTCCTAGGTGTTACAGCTAGGATAGGTATGTGCGTGGTCTCCAAGGTGTTACAGCTAGGATAGGTATGTGCGTGGTCTCCAAGGTGTTACAGCTAGGATAGGTATGTGCGTGGTCTCCTAGGTGTTACAGCTAGGATAGGTGTGTGGTCTCCCAGGTGTTACAGCTGGGATAGGTATGTGCGTGGTCTCCTAGGTGTTACAGCTAGGATAGGTGTGTGGTCTCCCAGGTGTTACAGCTGACCGCAATGAGCCACGCACGCACTATTTTGCACTCACCAAGAACGTCGTCTCCATCTGGAAAATGAACACGCCATTGGCATCGCCTCCAGCATCTAGGGTCAAGGAGCTTGACGAAACCGCAAGTGCGCCAGCGGTCCCGTACAGGCCAGGGCCATAAGTCTCCCCTCCGATGTTCACTTTGGGGATGGTGATCGCATTGGACACACGGCCTTTAGCGTCGTTGAATGCCAGAGCGGCATCAGCATGGGCGGCCTTAGCATCGTCGTCGTTACGTGAGGGGCCGGAAACGTCGGGGTCTGTGTAATCGCTCTTGTTGTTAGTATCTGCAACAGCAGTGCCGAGACTAACACCGAGGAACCCGTCGACAAGAGAGATGCCCTACGGCACAGACAGAATGAGGAGATATCAGTTAGTGAAGAGGTGGGACCGTGGGAGTTGTGGAAATATAACCGAACTAGCAGCTGCCCAAACTAGTAACGAGCCGGCGGTGCATGTACAATGTACAAAGCTAACATATATTGTGGGGGTAAAGACATGATGTGGCTAATCAACTAGACACTGTGCAGGCACAACTATCAGTATTTTGACCCACCCACTATCAAGTGGCCTGCACAAGGTCAGGTCAAAATACTAACCATATCGGGGATACCAGCTTTGATACATCTGCTGATAAGCCATTAGGATCCTGCTGTGAATATCAGTATTACACAAGGGATACTAGCGCCACCCAATAAGACTGCAGGCAAAATTCGAAACATGGAAGCCTTCCTGCACAGCTGTGTGCAACTACTTACCGAGTTGGTGACCGTGGTGGCAGCAAGCACCGTGAACTTCGTGGCTGCTCCAAGCTCAACAAAGTCGTTGCCGCTTGGTGTTAGCAGCTTACGGCCGATCATGCCAGCACATGAGCTGCTTGTGGCCAGCAGGAGCACGATGGGGGCAAGCCAGACCATGGCTGCAGCTTTGAAGGGCATTCTCTGCACACAGCGATAATAAACATGTATGATGTTGGCTTATTTCAAATCGGCCAGAAACTACGGATCTTTTCGCAATGGTTGATGGGCTTGGGCCCAGTACACAGCATCACACCACAGAATGACAGAATGCGGGACCACATCGTAGTACACCACACGGCAGCTTATCACATGATAGCAAACCAAATGGCCGGGCTGCTGTGTAAAGTATCATATGATAAGGGTGATTAGGTCCCTGTTTCTGCCCTTCTTAAATAAGGACCTAATAAGGGAGGCAGCTCTGGATTCAGCCTGGCCATCCATGAACCTGGAGCTGGGTGACCTAAGGATAACTGATCACTGATAACTGAACAGCGGTTAGGGCTCAGCGAAATGCATAACCACGATATATCGCGCACGCGCGATATATAATGTTTATTCCCGTTTTGGTCCATCGCGCCCCCAGGTGTGTTAATGTTTCCAGGTTCCCAGATGCTACACCTGGGCATCGGGCGCCACGATAAGTAATGTTTCCACCTCCCCCAAAGCTACACCTGGGCATCGGGTGCCACGATTTTTAATGTTTCCAACTTCCCACATGCAACACCTGGGCATCGGGTGCCACGATTTTTAATGCTTGAACAGTTCGAGGGCATCGCGCGCTTTCACCAGCAAGTTGATGAGGTGTTACCTGGGCGATAGCCACGTTGCCACTAGCACGCGACGACCACGCGCCGTCCACACACCGACAAGCACACACCGACAAATTCAAACAAAATAACAGCGCGACCCCACGGTTACTGTCCTTGTGGTCGTATAAATTGACGAACTCTTGACGAACCATTTAAGGATTCCATTGTGACAGATAACGATCCGTCACCTGCGCTACCTCGAGGTGGCGACGACTTCCCCGAGGAAGGGGAACTGACGTGACCTGTCGGACGGTTCGAACCGTTAACCAGGTCCGCGCCTTACGTCCGCGCCCTACACGCGCCCTTCAGACGGTTCGAGGACTCCGGAAGTCTAAACTCGAATAGACGGGTTTATCGTTTAACCACGGGAGAATGTATGAGACTTAAGCCCAAAGCTTAACTCTCTAGGCCAGAAAACAGAGAGGTTCAATTCCTTTCTCTCCTGATACTTTATTTCAAGCTAAGACGTCTTTCAGACGTCACATTTGGTTTACGGAGCCTGATCTTTTTTTTTTCACGCTGGCCCACCCCCCCACCTATCCGCAGATCAACGCCCTCTTCAGTGGACTTACTTTCTGGACCCTCGCTGGACACCGCACCCGCCCAACCGTCCGCCCCGCTTCTTGGAACAGAGGCTCTCCTACCTCGAGGCTACTCCCCGTCGGTAAGAAGTCGTGATGCCTCTGCCTGCCCTCGAAAAAACCCCATTTGGACGGGCCATGATAATATGCCTTTGATACCTGTTGCGCTACGCTTGTCCCTTGTTCCGTTGCAGCAGCGAATGCTCGTTCCTAGTTCCGTTTCTCGTCCCCACTCACGCCCCGAATTACACCTCCCATGCTTTCGCCTCTGGTCACGGGCCACCCTCTGGGTCCCCAGGACGGGCCTGACCCGACAACGGCTCACTACAACATACCCTGAACTTGTAGCCTGCAGGATTGGGTCGAAACGAGCTCTTCGAAATTGCAGAACGCAACGCCCTTGGGCTACTGTCCACCAGAAAATTCACAAGTGAACGCTCCTCCACCTGAGACGGGGCTCGTGTCCACCAGCAAAGTGAACGCAGCTCGAGCTGAGATTGTTCAATTGGGAATCGTTTAACTTCCGGAAATCCCCATGAGAAACGATTTCAGGTCCTTCGACAGGACACCTCGTGTGTTTGCCCCATCACCGTCGGCATCCCTGAAATCCTCACGCGGACACCGGGTGTCTCCCGCTGACCTCTTCGAGGTTCAACAAAAAGTCCATGACTTGATCACGATAGGCTTCGTTGGCCGATTTATTGTTTTACCCACGAGTACTAGTATAGAAAGTCCTGCCGTCCGGACTCGCCATCGCCCCATCGGCCTTCATGATAGACAGCTTCCGAGATTTCATTGGCATATTCATCGTCGTTTACTTGGAAGACATACTCCTCTTCCGTAGTCGATGCAGAACACGAAGGGACAACCGAATGGTCCTACCCGAAACAGGCAGATTCTTCCAACCCGAACTCCCGAAGTGAAGTATCTCGGCCACGTGCTCTCGGGGGATGGCAATCGAGTCAACAAAACGCACGTCAGGGCAGTCACGCCTGCCCGACTCCGGCTTGCTCGAAGCATGAACAACCGTTCCACTAAGGATACCCCGCACTCGCACCCCCTCTGACCGCGATTGAAAAATCGACACGACCCGTGGGTTGGTATTTCAATACCAACGCTGGCAGGCAAGCCCTTGGGTAACGGAACGCCGGACTGCGGGGATCAGGTTTTGCGGCGGCCTGGACCCAAGACTGTCAAAGTGCCTTCAACGCTATAAACGAAAGCCTTACCAACGCTCCTCTGCTTGCCCACCCCGATCCAACGTAACAATTTCGATCTGTCACGGACGCTTCCATCGAGGGCCGGGGGGCGTTCTCCTTCAGGAGGGTTGGCCGATTGCTTTCCATTCCCACAAGTTCTCGAAAACTCGCGCTTAAGGAATTGCAATGCTATCTCGAAGAATGTACAGGCGAATTCGAAATCGATACTGATCACGAACCACTGGTCTACCTCGCAAATCAACCGATGCTTTCACGTAAGCAAGCTCGAGGCTTTCACGTAAGCAATACATGGAATTTTTCTCTGTGGAACGACTCGACCCTATCCACCCTCGTGAAAATTTCCCCGATGTTTTGCTCGATTCCGAACGTGACTCTTGGTTCCGGTGTTCCCAAAACACGCAACACCTTACCCTACGCCCCGATGGCTCCTGGGTTGGTTCAGGCCGCTCTAAACATTCAGCATCCGAGGCGCAGATCGTGGTCCCAAATGGCAACGCCCTCAAGAGTCGCATCTTGTTCGCCTTCCATTATACCCAGTGTGGCGGGCACCCGGGGTTCGAACGCACGTTCAACTCTATCGGCCGTTATTACTGATGGCCTACGATGCGCCTTGATGTTAACGATTCCGTTCGATCCTGTCATTCGTGCCAATCGGTGAAGGCTTCACACGAGCGCTGCCAAGGCACGCTACAACCGCTCCCCATACGTGGGCTTACCAAAATCAGAGGGGTCTGAATCCACGAAAATATACCTGGCCAGGTCTGTAACACACACAACGAACCGTACACACAACGAAAACGAACCGGGGACAAAACAGGGACTGATCACCCCTCATAAGTCTCCCTTCCTAACGACAGCGCACGCACGCTGACCCCGATGGCAATCCCGACCGCCTTACCAACTGAGACCAATTGCACCCGATTGCTTCACCGTGTCGCTCTCCAACCTCCCGACACGATACTCCCATCTGACAGCCCTCAGGCGGTGTCTTGGGTTCAACATGTGACCAACGCCTTGGACTGTGCGAAACAGGCCTTTCCGAGGATCGACAGCGCCCAGACGCTAAACGACCACGACCATCGACCTCCTCGAGGGCTGACGCATCCACCCTCCGTTCCACGTGTCCATACTCCAGGCTTACGTCCCCGATGGATCCCCGATAATTCGCCCCTACCCCGATCTTTCTGGGCTACCGACGACCCTTCTACGGAATTACGACCACCAAATCGACTCAGGACTCCTTCGCTACTTCGTACAGTGCCTGCACTCTGATCACGTCCATACGTGGGAACTCGAATCCGCCCTCGCTGTTCCAACGCTCCCATCGAGGTCCCACACGTCCCTGATCAGCACGCGCCGGTCCGCCCCTGCACTCGTCGCGAGGACTCGACAGACACCCCTGACGAGTACGTCCTACGACAAAGCACACGACTCTAGGAGAAGTCGCGAGCTAGAGAGGGGGGAAATGTGACAGATAACGATCCGTCACCTGCGCTACCTCGAGGTGGCGACGACTTCCCCGAGGAAGGGGAACTGACGTGACCTGTCGGACGGTTCGAACCGTTAACCAGGTCCGCGCCTTACGTCCGCGCCCTACACGCGCCCTTCAGACGGTTCGAGGACTCCGGAAGTCTAAACTCGAATAGACGGGTTTATCGTTAAACCACGGGAGAATGTATGAGACTTAAGCCCGAAGCTTAACTCTCTAGGCCAGAAAACAGAGAGGTTCAATTCCTTTCTCTCCTGATACTTTATATCAAGCTAAGACGTCTTTCAGACGTCACATCCATCATTTAGCTGTCGCCATGCAAGTGCAGCAGAAGAAGACCGGTCGGCCGACAAACGCGAGGTCCAACGTCCTACCCCCAGGCAACTGGGGAACTATTTTCGGAGGCTCAAGGCTTGTCATAGCTCCGGTCCGTGGTCGGCCACCCCCCAAGACGGCAACAGGTGCGCTTTGCTCGGCGATGCTCCCCCAGTTGTCGTTATTGATGATGATGGCACCGCCGATGATACTGCGGAGCACGCAGGTATGCTATCCGCATTAAGATTTTTGGCCTTGACCGGATTTTGTGCGCGAAATTATGATCTTGTCTCGTGAATTGTCTAGCTTGCTTGCTTGTTTTGCTTTCAATTTAGCTGTCGTCGTTTGAGCATCAACCAGCCTGGGCTTTGACCGGATTCTGTGCGACAGAGTGCACTGATGATCTTGTCTCGTGAATTGTCTAGCTTGCTTGCTTGCTTTGTTTGCAACCTAGCTGTCGTCGTTTGGGCATCCACCAGCCCAGGCCTTGACCCGATTATGTGAGCCAGAGTGCACTGATGATCTTGTCTCGAGAATTGTCTAGCTTGCTTGTTTTGCTGGCTCGATGGCTGTCTCTTTAGCTGTCGACGCCCAAGAAAACTCCATCTCTGGGCCTGTCGGGATTGTCCTGTCATGCTTGAGTCAATGCTTCTATAATTTACTGACCCCATCCCCCACCTCTCCCCCTCTCAGGTCCCCCCCCTCCCCCCCCTCCAGCTGCTCCTCCCCCTCCCCCTACTCCCCATCTCCTCCCCGTTACCTCCTCTCCCCCGCCTCGTCTGGTCGAAGTTGGACTCCGTCAGAGCTATGCCGACCCTGAGAAGGCTTTCTTGATGCTGATATCATCCCAGCCACCAAGCCTTCCCTCCCCTCAGCCACCCCCCTCTCAAACCTACCCGAAACTTCTTTTTATGTGCCTGCCCGATACTGGCATCGGGCAAGCCAAAAAGGACGCCCAATATATAATGTTTCCACCTTGTAAAAAGCTACACCTGGGTATCGGCTGCCACGCTTTTTTACGTTTCCACCTTCCCAAACTCTACACCTGGGCATCGGCTGCCACGATTTTTAATGTTTCCCCTCCCCCAAACTCTACACCTGGGCATCGTTGCCACGATTTTTAATGTTTATGCCCAAATCCTTATGCATATCCCTGTTAGGGCTGTTGGTCGCATTGCACAGGCTGGCATTGGGGGATGGGGGGTGAGGGGTCTCGAAATATTAAAGCGCCATCCAGGGTTCTGTCTGTCATACGGGCCGTAAGCACCTGAAGTCCGTATGCGGATGCAGTTCCTGAACAAGTCGTGGGCGCGTCGAAAGCGTTGCGGAATATTGGCGGAGAGTGTTGGCTCTGAGCGACAGGTGGCACCGAAGTGCAGTGCTAGTGCAGCGGACCAAATCCAGGGTTGGTTTACGGCATAGTCAGGGCCAGGGTTACGAGCCGACAACATGACAGGCGGACAAACAATTAACAGGACAAAAGGGTAACTCTGGGGGGCTCCCGCATCCCTGTAGGGGCTCAAAACAAGTCGAACACGTACGCGTACGGTCTCGGCCTCTGCCGCCCCCGCCCTCGTGGACTAGGCCCCCTTCCACCCTACCCACCAATCTCGGGCATAATTTGCTTTTTTGCCCAGCCCATGTGAACCAACTTTATCATTGGACCTTAATAAATAAGTCCTAGGCAGCGTCACAAGTCACGCGGGAAATTGGCGGAGAGTGTTGGCAACGGAATCGAGCGGTTACGAGACGAGACCCTGCACCCACCTTGTCTGTTGTAGAGGGCACGAAGCGGCACTGGTTTCGGAAGCTCACAGCGGGAGTGCCTGCGGATGGTGGGGATGGGAGGGGTGAGGGATAGCAATGGGGAAACAAACTGAGGAGGATTTGGTCTCGATTTGGTCTCTCCAGACTGGCTGGCTGACTCTTCGTGACACGGGTCAGGCGCGGTATCAAAATTAGCTCAAGGCAACCTAAGCAAATCGAGCCTTTCGGCCTGGGCTATTCCAGCCTAGCCGTAGCTGCAGCTGGGTAAACAAAGCAGGTAGGGGAAGACATGCAGGCAGGGCGAGACACGAGTCCCAATCGGGGAGCTTCTCACCTGAGGAGGAGGGGTGACGGAGAGTATTGGGCGAACTAACTGCCGATATATTACATGATCCAACTACCATCTATTTTATATATGGGGGCAGGCGCAGGCGCAGGCGGCCCTGGTTCAGGGTGCGGGTTTGGTTCGGCCTCGATGATACGGACAGGGTGGGCATAGTAGGGTGTCCGTATCATCAAGGTTCAGTACTGTACCGTAAACAAAGGTTCAGAACCGTACCGTACAGTATAACTTGGTGGGCAGCTCGAGGGAAGTCCAGTCAGCCAGATAAAAGATCTACCAAATCCCTCTGATATTAAAGTTGCGTTGTCCGCCCGAGCGCGAGCGGCGAGCGAGCATCGAGTAGGCGCGCCTGCAGGCGCAGGCGCTGGGGCGCTGGTGTACAGCCCGTTTCAATAGGGGCTCGATGGTCAGGGTTCAGGGCTCAGGTCAGCATTCTGGCAGTTAGCAGTTAGTCCGCCGAACGCGCGCGTGCGCGTTGCGGGTCTCCAGACAGTACAGTAATTTCTGAGCAGGCGCAGGCCCTGGGCGCAGGCTCTGGGGGGCTGGTGTACCGCCCGTTTCAATAGCAGCATTATGATGAATTGAATTGATTCCGCGTCCATCTCCTCCAGCTACATCACTGTGCGACATTTTCTCATCGCTGCTGCGCCTTCTTTCTTTTCTTTTCTTACCTGAGCATGCAGTCGGAGGCGGAAAATAGGTGCGGTCCTGGGAATGTTGAAAGACACAACCAACGAGCATCCTTTGCAATAATGCCGTACCTAGCAATATGTGGTTCCCTGGGTAGAACGCTCAACGCTTGCCCATCGCCTCATTCGGCCCTTTCATTTGCATCTTCTTATTGTCTGCTCCTTGTGCCAGCCGTTCGAACTTAGTTTCCAAGCATTACCTTGCAAGGTGCCAGTGTTGCGCGCAGCGCTGCGGGGACACTGAGTGCGAATGACGTCATACAGCGTGTCAATTTGTTCTTGCGAAAGATAGTCCAGCTCATCTCAATGGAAGAAGAAAAAGAAGAAGAAGACGAATACATATTGCTATTTACATACATGGCCGCACGCCTTTAGGCGTCTTGTAGTCTAACCGGCTGGAGAATGCAATTCGTCTCCCCGCTTCATCGTGCAATAACCAGTACCGATAGCGATAGGGAGTACAACCACACGTGCAAGCAGATTCTGCGATCTCAAGGACATCCGTCAGCTGGCGATGATCTTCGATGCGCTGCCCTGCTCCTAAAGCTGCGCCTGGCAGCGTCTGCCTGTGACAGCGGGGTGAAGTACGGGACGGAGCGTGAGGTATCGCTATAGGAAAGGCTCCCAAATCCCTCTATCACCGCCAAGCCGCAAGCCCCCCCGTGCTGCCCCTTCCCACACAACTTCAATTTGGAGATCTTTTGTCGTGGTTACGGACCGGTCCGACTCTCTCACTCTCTCAATGCGAATTGAGGGGATCTCTATTACCCGTGTCTGATCTCTGTCTGGTTGGGTCTCTCCTTGCTTCTTGATCTGCTGACTCAAGGTTTCAGTCTTGAACTCGGTCTCTCGGTTTGTATCTGTGTCTATGCCTGTGCCTGTGCCCGTGTCTCGGCCTGGTAGGGTCTTTGTCTCGGTCTCTATCTGCGTGTGTGTCTGTGTCTACGTCCCGGTCTCTCGGTTTGTGTCACAGACCCTCGGTCAATTGAACTCTCGACCTCTAGGTCTCTAACGTTCTCATCTTCCCATGTGTTGTGCTCTGCAGGCTTAGCTTCTAGACATACAAGGCCTGGTCTGGAGGCCGGTCTGGAGTGGTCTACTCGGCGGAGGGCGGAAAAAGAAAAAAGAATAAGGCACTATGGCCGGCAAGGTCGTAAGGCCATCCAGCCTGTTAGCGCGCGTTCGCGAGTGCCTCTTCGGCTTTGTTTGCAGCGCTGCGGAGACGCACTTCGTCAGGCAAGTAGCTCAGCAGAGGATGGCGTACATTTTGCTCATTGCTGGCGCGCGCTGTGGTGGCAGCATCTACCAACTCATTCAGGCGAAGGACCTCAGTCAACACCTGGTTGGATCCATTCTGCTCGGAGATAAAAGCCTCTCTGGCAAGAGCTTGTGTTAATCAAGTATTGGTGGTGTTGAGAAACACCGGTTAAAGGTCACAGGCTCCATCCTTCAAGGAGCCCCACACCTTGTTCATATCTACATGAACCTAGCAGCTGTGATAGCTGCATCCTCCTCCACTGAATAGTTCTGCTGGAACCACTCATCAATGTCAAACTCCAAGTCCCCCAAGTCTGCAGAAGGAGCTGGTCCTGCTGGCTCCTCCACTTCCACCTCCTCCTCCACCACCACAGGTTCAGGCATGACATGCCACTTAGGATCTGCCAGGTCAAACTCAACCACCCTGGTGATAGTCCACATGCTTCTGTCCCAAGTCCTGTTGCTGAACACAATCACATGGGGAGGCTTGAACATCAGGGACTCAGACTGGTACTTGGAACTGATCACTGTACCATTCTTCAGGTTCTCTGCCATGGAGTACACATCATAGGAGAACTCCTTCTCACTCCTGGACACATCAAAAATGACAACAGGAGCCAGGCTGTTCCTGTAATGAAGGTACATCAGTAAGCTTAAAGGAATAATTAGCAGCATTCCAGCTAAAAGGAACACTCGACACACTAAAGGGTGAAGTCTCGGCCATGCGAGTAATGACGATGTTCTGACAAACAGAGCGAGGAACATATCTTCTGCGCGGAGGTCGAGGAAGTGCGCGACGATAAGAGCTATATGGCCTACGCCTCATCATTCCATACTTACGCTTCATTGAGAATAATGGGTAGCCAGGCCACGCGCTTACTTATATACGGCTAGTATCGGTATCAAGCAATTCTCTAGGGTAATATTGGCGCCAGATCTGAGTGATACTGGCTTGCCTAGAGATTTTGCTTGGTCGGCTTCGGCCCGGGGGGGCCTCGCCTAATCGACGACGACGGAACGCGCAAAGAACCTACCTGCCGGTGGGGCTATCAGTTCGGCCGCGCACCCTTAAGGGGCACGCTTTCCCTCCTTTCACTTTAGATAGAAGATTGTTATTATTTCTTTATGCTAGGCACATGACCTTTATTACTCTCCCAGGAGTTGAACCTGGGCTAACCGCGGGGAGAGTAGGTGGTGATTTTGTCGAGATCACCAACTCGTTTATAGTTTTATTTACTTAACATTCTTAAACTCCATTGTATATTCAGTTATAACTGAATATGTATTGGTATTCGTTGGACTACCAAAAATGGAAGGAATATAACCTCCGACGGCAGCACCATAGTCCTTGCCTTTGAGATAGGCCCCAGGGTAGTCGGCTCTTGCACTTCTTGACTTGTCACAGCCAGGGGGTCCCCAGATCCAGACTCGAGTAACTCCCTCAGCATCCTCAGGCTTAGCCATGTAGTCCTTCTTGATCTCCTTGATCGTCCTGTAGAATCTCATCTTCATGTCTGCAGGAATATCCTCCATGCGGCCTTCCTTAGCTGCAGTCCATGCATTCTCCCATCTCATCTTTTCATCCTCACCTCTGTCGCGCTTCGTAGTAGGCTTCTCGCCAAACTCCATGCCCTACTAATGTATGCCATTGTAACGCGTCGCTGGAGATGGGTGGATCCCGCAGTACTCCTGTGCACTATTTTCAGTTTTGCGTCTCTGTTGTCCTGGATGATGAGAGATCCAGCCTCCTCTCCAGCCGTCTTGCAGAGGTGGGACGGATGTGGTGCCAGCATGGGTAGCTGGTTGGCCAGCTCGTGTATGTGTGCAGCTGCTCACTTCACCTTCAATTTGCGCTTCAAATATGGCGTGGTGACAGCTCTCGCGTGGATAGTCGTGGCGTCTAGGATGGCTCACCGCATGCCTGCAGATCTTCATGCATGGCCACTTGTTGGGGCTATGTTGATCGTCTCACTGCTGCAACTATACTGGGAACTGAAAGCTCGCTCTCTATTCAAAGACGACTACTACCCCACCCCTGAGTCCCATGAGGCTGGTTCACCTGCCCATGTTGAGGAGCCCAGGGGGGGGCCCGTGGTTGGGGGGATTCTGGACCTGCTTCAAGAAGGCAACTGCAGTACTAGTCAGGCAACTGTACTGCCCCAGCAGGTGAGCAAGTCCAGTCTGTTTGCTCACTGCTGTGAGCTCTTCACCGGCATTGCTGGTAGTGCCAAGGAGGAGCGTTTTTTTGACGCAGCTGCCCTTGTTGAGGAGCCAACCAATGAGGTCAACGATCTACAGTCGTCTGACTTGATTGAGGAGATCAGCAGCGGTGCCAATCAAGCAGCTGCAATGCCAATACACTACACCACCATCACCACATCCCATTTGGCTGACGTAGCTGCCTCTGCTGAGCACCCAACCGATGAGGTCAATGATCTACAGACATACAACTTAAATGACGAGATCAGCAGCGAAGCCGACTTGGTCAGCGATCTGGAGACGTACGACTCGATTGATATGGTCAATGGCGGTGCCTATCAAGCAGCTGCAATGCCGATGCACTACACCACCACCACCACCACCACCACCACGTCCCATGAGGCTGACGTAGATGCCCCTGTCGAGGACCCAACCAATGAGCTGAGCGACAAACAGATATATGACATGATCGACGCAATCAACAACGGCACCTACGGAGAACTTGCAATGCCCGAGCACCACACAGTGTGGCTGCGAATCCCGGACGCCGATCCAGATGACCTAGCTCCTGATGCCAAGATCAAGCTGAAGGACAAATTTGAGGCGGAGAACCCTGGCTTCGTCGTCACAGATATCGTGTTTCTGCGAGGCAGTCTGCTGGTTGGGGTCCGCATCCGCCCCGATGGTTCCCGCAGTGCTGATGATGCTTCAGCTGCACAGGTGATAAAAGCTTCCAAGCACTGCTCATGGCTGGCTTGGCTTGGGCTGCCAACGCACATGGACATATCTATGAAGGTGAACATCCCTAGTGAGCGCCGGACAAGCTTGCTGGCCGCCTTCCCCTTGGCTGTGACTGTTCCCAAGTCTGAGGAGGGTGTCCGTATGTTGTCCTTACCCCTGCGGTGCTCTGAGCTTCCCAGTGGTGTAGCCATCAAAGCAAGCCTTGGGAATCACATCTTGGTCTGCGATGTTATCCAGGCTGGGTTCAAGGAGGAGTCCTCCGGGAGCCCTACCAATGAGCAGGTCCGCATCACACTCCAAATCAAACTTCCCATCGAAACCCTGTTGTGTAAGTCCTCCTGCTGGGTACTGAACGTCATCGTGCAGGACCTTGACGACCATGTCATCATAGGTGACAGAAATATGGTGCTGTTTGACAAGGCATCGTCAGAGATGGCACCAGAGCTGTGCTCTATGCGCCTCCTTCGCCCCGAGGATATGCCCCAGAGCCTGAAAAGTCCTGGTGTTGATCAGCCTTGGGGTGCTGAAGTGGTGTACGCATTGGGTTTGTGGCTACAGACCGTGCACACTGAACATCAGCTTGCAGATGGAGGGCGTGAGAAGGAGCCAGACACTGCGGAACACAGTGCAATGTTACAGCAACTGGCAGACGTGTGGAGGGCGGGGAATCATCTCCTGATGCATCTGGTTGGCAATGGCTGCAAGAAATCAGCCAAGCACGTCATAGACCTGCTTCTCAACTCATCAGCCTTGCGCGCGTGTGTCCATGGGAGGAGGCTAGGTGAAGGCTTGGATGACATTTCCTCCTTCCATGACTTCATCAGTGAGACTCACTACACCAAAGGATGTACCATCATGCACTTGGCTGTCTTGAGTGGCAGCTATGCCATGGTGGATGAGGTGATCCACTGGACAGATGCATACAACGTCCCTTGCCAATGGAGTGCCTGGGACAAAGTAGGCATGACACCATTGCACGTTGCTGTGCTAGTCAAGGAGGGGGACATGGCAAGGTTCCTGTTGAAAAAGGGAGACTCGGCATTGCTGCAGGCTTGGCACTGTGGGGACGGAAAGCATGCGAAGTCGGCTGAGCATTTCAGTAGGCAAGTGGCCAAGATGACAGCTATTGCTCGCAATGGATTCGATCAACAGGGAAGGTCCAGGACCGGCATTCAGTCTTTGCCTCGTCAGCGGCCGCACCGCATGCCAGGCCACGCCGCCTCTCCTTTGCCCCAAGCCATCCTGTCTACCCCTACTTCTACTAGACCACACAACAGGTACATGGCCCACCATCAAACCAAGAGTGGTCACCCTCCCACACTGACCCAGCCCAGCAGAAGCCTTGGAGGCGAGACCTCCTCCGTCGCATCTAGCCAGCCCAGGGCCACAGCTGGAGCTCAGCCCAGCTCCCTGATCAAATCCCCAAGCCAAGCCAATCATCCCCAAGCGCAGCCATGCTCCCTGATCAAATCCCCAAGCCAAGCCAATCCTCCCCTAGCCAAGCCATGCTCCGTGGTCAAATCCCCAAGCCAAGCCAATCCTCCCCAATCCCAGCCATGCTCCCTGATCAAATCTTCAAGCCAAGCCAATCTTCCCCAAGCGCAGCCATGCTCCCTGATCAAATCCCCAAGCCAAGCCAATCCTCCCCAAGCCAAGCCATGCTCCCTGATCAAATCCCCAAGCCAAGCCAATCATACCCAATCCCAGCCATGCTCCCTGATCAAATCTTCAAGCCAAGCCAATCCTCCCCAAGCCCAGCCATGCTCCCTGATCAAATCCCCAAGCCAAGCCAATCCTCCCCAAGCCCAACCCAGCTCCCTGATCAAATCTCCAGAGCCTGCCCAGCCCAGCCAAGCCAAGCCAAGCTCCCTGGGCGATGTAGTTCCACACAAATGGTCCTTCCCCATGAAACAGCTATGGTCTAGCCTGGAGCCCTCGCCTGATGCAGATATGGAGAAGAAATTCATCCTTTATAAGATGGACAAGCTGTCCACAGCCATGCAGTTGTTCTTGTCATTTCAGGTCCTAGGCCAGATGATTCTGTTATTCAAGGGGGGGCTTGGTTTCTTATCCCTACACGTAATTCTAGTCCTGTGTTTCTTTACAGTGCCCACCTTCTGGACATTCTACTCTAGGGATTACTTGGTCGCGGAGAAGCTACTCTTCGCATGGACGCTCTGGCGAAAGGCTTTTTTCTATCACATTCATTGCCATGGTTTCATGCCTTTCCAAAGGATAACGTTTCTTATCTTAAGGCCAGTACGGGCAGTGGTAGAGCCCTTGCGCTTCCGGTGGCCTATTGCAGAGAACCTGGTCATTCTGGTCCTGGATTGCATCCTACCAGACAGATGGCCTCTCCATTGGATTCTTCTCTCACACATTCTGGGTCTTCTCACTTCTGCCGCTGTAGATATTCGAGACCGGCAGATGTTTATGTCCCTCATGAAGGCCCAGTAAAGGGTGACAATGGTGATGAAGGTGATGGGGATGTTTGTATTTTTTCTGGGCCCTACTGGACTTCAGGTGTGCCGACGACTCGACGGGGTCGAAGGGGGACGTGTGCGCAGCACGAGCACAGATGGTGATTCACCCCATGTCACACCAGGTTTGGTTTGATCTGTCAGCTTCACATGATCTGTCTGCCTTCACATGATCTGTCTGCCTTCAGGCTGCTCACTGTCTGTGGGCAGAGTAAACATAGGTAGCATACATGTTGAGCTTGGCTTAACGGGGTCAAGGGGGAGTTGTGTAATGATAACGCCAGGTGGGGCGTGGTATTAAGGTAGACCCGTCTTATGGCGGTAAAGAACGGGCTGCTACTTTACCTGGACGAAGCTACCATGGCGGTTGACATCGACCGCGAACTCTAAAGTGCACCTGTAGGGATTCAAACCCCGCACCTTGTTTCAACGTGCTCTACCATTTAGCCAGTCGACGAAATGGGATTAAGGGGGGGCTTGTGTGCATCACGAGAGCAATGAGTTATGTACCCTATCTGTTACACCAAAAAGACAAGTCCTAAGTGCATGCCGCAAGCTACACGGGAAAACACTTCAGCAGTCACAGGCGGGGGGGGGGGGGGGGGGGGGGGGGGGGGGGGGGGGGGGGGGGCAAGGCTACAATTTCATAAGGCCTGAGCTGCAGATATCGGATTTTAAGTTGGAAGGCTGGGAGATCCGAGATGAATCCGCGAGTCTTTTAGGGCAAGGAGGGCTGGGAGATTCGATCAGAAGGGAGAAGTAGCTGCCAATACGGCTGGAGCTGCAGATATTGGATTTGGAGTTCGGATAGTTTGTTGCATTGAGACTGCTAGACGTACGCAAGAACTGGAAAGCAGTCAACTTGTCTTAAATTTATCTGCAGACCGCGGACAATCTTAACTTGATTTGCCAAATGTGCACGTTGATGCTACATGTATGGCAAGCTGTCACCCTCCTTACATCACTCATTCAGTAGCCGAACATCAAATGGTAGAGTTGGCTGTGGTTGTTTCCACAGCCAAATAAATGTACACCTTGACTGCCACAGCCAAATGTACAGCTTGATTACCACAGCCAAATGTACGGCTTGATTGCCACAGCCAAATGAGCACCTTGATAGCCACAGCCAAATGTACACCTTGATGCAACATGCATGGCAAGCTGTCACCCTCCCTGCATCACTCACTCAGTGGTCAACCAACAAATGGTACAGCTGTACAAATGCACACCTTGATGCTACATGTATGGCAAGCTGTCACCCTCCCTGCATCACTCAATCAGTGGATGAACAGCAAATGGAACAGTTGGCCAAATGCACACCTTGATGCTAAATGTATGGCAAACTGTCACCCTCCCTGCATCACTCACTCAGTGGTCAACCAACAAATGGTACAGCTGTACAAATGCACACCTTGATGCTACATGTATGGCAAGCTGTCACCCTCCCTGCATCACTCAATCAGTGGATGAACAGCAAATGGAACAGTTGGCCAAATGCACACCTTGATGCTAAATGTATGGCAAGCTGTCACCCTCCCTGCATCACTCACTCAGTGCTCAACCAACAAATGGTACAGCTGTACAAATGCACACCTTGATGCTACATGTATGGCAAGCTATCACCCTCCCTGCATCACTCAATCAGTGGATGAACAGCAAATGGAACAGTTGGCCAAATGCACACCTTGATGCTAAATGTATGGCAAGCTGTCACCCTCCCTGCATCACTTATTCAAGTGGTCGGACAACAAATGGTACAGGTGGCCAAATGCACACCTTGATGCTACATGTATGACTAGCTATCACCCTCCTTACATTACTCATTCAGTGGTCGAACAACTTATGGTAAAGTTGGCTGTGTTTTTTGCCACAGCCAAATGTACACCTTGATTGCCACAACCAAATGTACACCTTGACTGCCACAGACACGGGTGGAACTTCGGGGCATTTTCTTTTGGTTTATTTTTAATACATGTCTCGAGAATAAACTCCTATGCCAAGCCCGTTCTTCTGGTTACACGAGCCAACGAATGTGGAACAACCCGCTCATAAAACATTGTGAAGACAAATGACTCACATCGCCCACTGAGCTGATTGCCACTAACACGGCTTCATACACAAATAATTGGATCCCCCTTTTTGTGCGATTTACACGATGATGTATTACAGATGGGCCAGGGTTGGGTACATCGTTTTTACTGCCTGTAGGCATGGGTACATCGTTTAGGCATGGGTACATCGTTTTCACTGCCTGTAGGCATGGATACATCGTTTATGGATGGGTACATCGTTTTTACTGCCTGTAGGCATGGGTACATCGCATTGGGTACCTCGTTTTTACTGCCTGTAGGCATAAATACCGAGGATGATTGACTGAAGTTCAAGGTATACGGTAGATAGCTTATAATAAACTGGGAAGGTAGAAAGATTAAGGCATAGATAGCTTACAATAGACTGGGAAGGTAGAACGATTAAGGTATAGAATTCTTACAATAGACTGGGAAGGTAAAACGATGAAGGTATAAATAGCTTACAGGGAAGGTAGAACGATTAAGGTTTAGATGGCTTACTGGAAAGGTGAAGGTAAAGATGAAGGGTATATATAGATAGCTTACTGGAACAATTATTTAAGGTAAGGTAGCGGAAGGTATACCGTAGGATGGCTGGATTAAAACAAGATGGATGGAAGAACGGATTAAGAAATTGATGGAGAATGGATGGAGAAAAAAAGATGGTTGGATGGAAGGATGAATTAAGGTAGCGGAAGGTATAGATAGCTTACTGGGTAGTTCAGTACCTCCCATCGCTGATGGTAAAACTAGGGTAGGTTCAACCGCAGAATAGCCCCTTTCAGTGATATACAGTGGTCAAGTGGTAGACCAGATCGCTTGAGGAAGAAGAGTCGGGGGTTCGGCTCCCCCTTCGGTCGCTCTTGGCGTTGCAGGTCGTCGTCAACCACGATGGTAGCTTGTCCAGTTGAGGTAGGAGACCGCTCCCCACCCGCGTACGACGGGCTCCCTTAACACCACGCCCCACCAGGCGTTATCATTACATCTCTACCACAGGGCTTACCGGGCTGCACCGGTACGTAGCCCTAGCTGGCACTGGCCTCGGACTTGACAGGTAGTTACCGCTGCCGGCCACTCGGCCTATACGTGCACCCCTGTTGTAATGTTTGTTTTGCTTTGTGGGTGCTTTTTCTTTTTGTTTGAAGCACAGAGTCTCGTACACCCTCGCGGTGTCAAGTAGACTTTAACATGTAATGTTATGTAATATGTAATGTGCATCTATATATGCTATACCACAGCTACATATAGTAGCATAACATTTACAGAAATGCCAACGGAGGTTAACAGTAATACCGATGATATAACAATAGTTAGCATAAATACCGGGGATGGTCATTAGTTAACATAAACACCGAACATGGTTGACAGAAATGTCGAGGATGGAACACTTGGAACACAGAAATATCAAGGATGGAAATCAGAAAGGGTTTGGGTGCCTCGTTTTGTAGGAGTGGCAACGCCATTCGAACTGAATCCTCTATGTCTCTGGTTTGAGTCGGGAGACCCAGCTCCTGGGGTGAAATATCGGGACCTTTCACAAATTTTAATTAAACTCGACAAGGTTAACAGAATGATAGAGGATGGATCACCGAAAAACAGAATATGCTTTAAATACATACGTAATTAGTACGCCTCATTACGAGGCATGAGGTTGAGGGGGGCAGCCTGCTTGCTTGCACTGGAGCCGACCACCAATGAAGATGTGTTACATAATTGCCGAGGATGATCACGTAATTGTTAAGGATGGATATCAGAATTCAGAAATACCGAAGATGGTTTACAAAATTATACAGGATGGATTATATAATTATCGAGGATCGCTATCGCAACTACCGAAGATGGTTTACAGAATTATAGGAAATGGATATCAGAAATACGGTACCAATGATGTGAATGATAATTAATTGTATTGTAATCATATTATATGATATCATACAAACTGCATCAAATGATATTGTATATAAATGGTGGCTTCAGCCAAGTCAGACTACCGGCATCACATGATATCAAACACAAATGGTCATTTATCATAAAACTCACACCGTAGAACGATCATGAAGGGGGGCCGGCCAAAACATGGGCTCGGGAGCCGAGCCGGGCTGACGAAATACCTGACTGGCTCTCCTGACAAAACTTCGATGCAAGCCCTGGATGCAATAATCATTGCCCGACTCGAGTACCCCGGATTCGTTACTCCCTCTCATCTGTTCATTCACATTAAATCTTCTGTCTGTTCTTTGGGCCCCCGTTCCTTACGCCAAGCCTCTGTGCGTTATTTTCCGATCTTTTATTTTAGGCAAGTAGGGGCATACACGAATGTCCGTAGCAGCTGTCTGTCTGATTGATTGACAAGGTTCTAGCATCGGCATCATGTCGGAGGGTAGCCACTGGGTGTTTAAAACCCTGCAGCCTCGCTCCATCATCGAACATGTCGCGACAGGTCACTTTCGAAAACGCCTTTGTCCTGGAGTGGTGCTTGGAACGCAATCTGGGATAGAATTGTTCGAAGCAGATGCCTCGGGGCATCTAGAAAGCGTGAGCCAGCAGCCTATCTTCGGATCTATCAAAGCGCTGAAGTCATATCCTTGGAGTGCCAGGCAGGGCCCAAAGGAAGATCCATTACAGGTATGCATGTTAGTGCTGTGGTGTATGTATGCAGGTGCATGTCACACTCCAGGGGTGCCCACTTTGGCTCAAAGGCCTTGCTCAAATTGGTGTGTGTGGTGTGTTATTGTGTGGTGTGTTTGTGTGCGGGGTGGGGTGGGGGGTGGGGGGTGGGGTGTGTGTGTGTGTGTGGGGGGGGGGGGGGGGGGGGGGGCAGGTGACTCATACAAATTCACTTGAATATTGAACCATGCTCAAGGGATTCATAGACCTGAAGCTAGTAGCCCTCGACAGTCACAGAAATATAACGGCCAATAGGTTTGCCCGGGATGTAATCTAGTCGAGGAGATCACGAACGCACACCAAGTGCTAGAAATTAAAGCACTCTCAGTCCTAGGTCACTACAGCACACTCAATGCTGGATAACTCAAGCACTCTCAGTGCTATATAATTAAATTACTCTCAGTGCTAGGTGACTAAAGCACACTCAGTGCTAGATAACTGAAGCATTCTCAGTGCTATATCACTTAAGCACTCACATTGCTATATCACTAAAGCACTATCAGTGCTAGATCACCAAAGCACTCGCAGTGTTAGATAAGTAAAGCACTCGGAGTGCTAGATCACTAAGGCACACTCAGTGCTATGTCACTAAAGCGCACTCAGTGCTAGGTCACTAAATCACACTCAGTGCAAGATAACTAAAGCACTCCGAGTGCTAGATCACTAACGCACGGGATAATCTTCCATGTAGTGTCCTAGCCTAACCTAAAGCAACATAGTTCATCTGGAAGCCGACAGAAATAGCTTTCCAGTGCTGGTGAAACCTTGGGGCTTAGCCCAGTGGCTGGCTCAGGGAGCTGCTGAGAAGCTGCTGCTCTTAGCCAAAAAGAAAAAGCCATGCCTAAGCAAGCTGCTCACACACACTGCAGCTCATCCCGTGTTGTGCGTGGACACAGGGTTTTCCTTTTCGTTTTTGGAGCCCCCCTTTTCAAAGCTATTCTAGTTCCGGAGCCATAGGACCAGTCTCCGTTTGGAGCTATTTATATTGGATCCCAGGGCAGGCCCTGCTGGCCTGGCCAGATCTAGATGCATCGCTTAGTTCGCTTACGTCGCTATGCCAAACCTCGGAAACAATGGGTTGAATCGCTAATAGCGATTTATCCCTGGAAATAACACCTGCATGGACAGATCTGCAACCTCAAATTGTCATTGTGGATATGCAGCCACACCACACCACTTCCATGCACTGGTCTGGTCTGGTCTGGTCTGGTCTGGTCTGGTCTGGTCTGGTCTGGTCTGGTCTGGTCTGGTCTGGTCTGGTCTGGTCTGGTCTGGTCTGGTCTGGTCTGGTCTGGTCTGGTCTGGTCTGGTCTGGTCTGGTCTGGTCTGGTCTGGTCTGGTCTGGTCTGGTCTTGTCTGGTCTGGTCTGGTCTGGTCTGGTCTGGTCTGGTCTGGTCTGGTCTGGTCTGGTCTGGTCGGTCTGTCTGGTCTGGTCTGGTCTGGTCTGGTCTGGTCTGGTCTGGTCTGGTCTGGTCTGGTCTGGTCTGGTCTGGTCTGGTCTGGTCTGGTCTGGTCTGGTCTGGTCTGGTCTGGTCTGGTCTGGTCTGGTCTGGTCTGGTCTGGTCTGGTCTGGTCTGGTCTGGTCTGGTCTGGTCTGGTCTGGTCTGGTCTGGTCTGGTCTGGTCTGGTCTGGTCTGGTCTGGTCTGGTCTGGTCTGGTCTGGTCTGGTCTGGTCTGGTCTGGCCTGGTCTGGTCTGGTCTGGTCTGTCTGTCTGTCTGTCTGTCTGTCTGTCTGTCTGTCTGTCTAAATTAATTATTAAATTTCTGATTTATTTATACAACACACCTTGACTTGAATCATGCAGGGCTGTGATTTGCTGATGATCCTTACAACAGATGGCCACTTAAGCTTGCTATCATTTGTTGATTCCCTTCAGAGGTAAGCTATGTACTACAGTGTGCTACAATGTACTACAGTATCTACGGTTGCCAAGTACGATATGGTAGGTACATAATAGTACATATCATAAAACAGATCAATAGATCGTAGATATCGTATGACATATCAATAGATCGTATGATACATCAATAGATCCCAGGCATCCTTTGACATATCAGTAGACCGTAGATATCATATGATGTATCAATATATACTAGATATTTGGATGATAAATCGTTAAATCCTAGATATCATATGATATATCAATATGTCCTAGATATCGTATGACATATCAGTAGACAGCAGATATTGTATGATAGATCAATATATCCTAGATGTCCTATGACATATCAGTAGACCGTAGATATTGTATAATATATCAATATATCCTAGATATTGTGTGACATCTCAATATATCCTAGATATCGTGTGCTAGATCAATATATCCTAGATATCGGATGGCATATCAGTAGACCGTAGATATCATATGATATATCAATATATCCTAGATATTGTATGTCATATCAGTAGATCGTAGATATCGTATGATATATCAATATATCCTAGATATCATGTGACATCTCAATATATCCCAGATATCGTATGATATGTCAATATATTATAGATATCGTATGACATATCAATAGATCGTAGATATCAAATGATGTATCAATATATCCTACATATTGTGTGACATCTCAATATATCCTAGATATCGTGTGCTAGATCAATATATCCTAGATATCCTTTGGCTTATCAGTAGAGCGTAGGTATGGTATGATATCTCAATATATCCTATATATCGTGTGACATCTCAATGTATCCTAGAAATCGTATGATGTATCAATATATCCTATACATCGTATGATATATTAATATATCATATATATCGTATGACATATCAATGGATCGCAGATATCTACGATATATCAATATATCCTAGATTTCGAATGATATATCAGTAAATCCTAGATATCGCTTGGTGTATCGGTAGACCGTAGATATTGTATGATATATCAATATATCCTAGATATTGTATGACATATCAGCAGACTCTAGATATTGTATGATATATCAATATATTCAAGATATCGTATCATCGTATGACATCAGTAGACCGTAGATATCGTATGTTCTATCAATACATCCTAGATATCGTATGACATATGAATAGATCGAAGATATCATATGATATATCAATATATCCTACATATTGTGTGACATCTCAATATATCCTAGATATCGTATGATATATCAATATATCCTATATATCCTTTGGCATATCAGTAGAGCGTAGGTATGGTATGATATCTCAATATATCCTATATATCGTGTGACATCTCAATGTATCCTAGATATCGTATGATATATCAATATATCCTATATATCCTTTGGCATATCAGTAGAGCGTAGGTATGGTATGATATCTCAATATATCCTATATATCGTGTGACATCTCAATGTTTCCTAGATATCGTATGATATATCAATATATCCTATATATCATATGATGCGGGAGTAGAAAAAAAAGTTCACTCCCCCCACGCCTAAAAAAGCTGAGGAGGGCTGGGACCCCCCCCCCCCCCCCCCCCTTAAACATAAATACCCTTTTTTTGAAAAACTTAGATATGGATTGTGGAGGTTTACAATATGGCGCATATAATGGCATCCTCGGAATTCCCACACAGGGATTGTGTGATAGTCAAAACTCAGTTCTGCACCCCCTTTGGGTTGCCCAAGTACTATAGACACCCTTCACCTTTGCAGGGGGCGGCCAGAAACTGGAGTTTTCATTATGCCAAACTGGTCCAAACAAAACAGTAGAAGGACAGTTATCTCAGGATGGTTCAACTACACTTCCCCTTGGGCCCCACCCAACTCGGCCCCAATGTTAAATGGGCCAGAGGCCACTCCAGTTTTCGTCCAAATCAGGCGAATGATGGCAGTATGGAGGCTCAATAAAGGCACCCCAATAGGCACACCAAATATATAACCAAGGACCTGCCAGGACTGCTTTTCATTATTATTGAAAGTGCGCCCTGTGACTAGGCGTGGGATTCAGGACTTGTCACTACTACAGCTCCTTCACAAGCTTCCCCATAAATTCTCTCTGGGGCTCTCATTGGACGGACCAGCATCAGCATCAGCATCAGGCATACCGGAACGAAGAGAAAGCGACCGCGTAGAACGTAGTAGAATGGCGGCGTTTCGGTGTTGTCACAAGGGTGATGGGTTGGGGCGGGTGGGTGGGTGGGGGGGGGCTAGGGGGTCGAGGCGGGTGTGTGGGGTGGGGGTGGGGTGTGTGGGGTGGGGGGGGCACACCCTCACAAACACCTGGGTCACCGGATTCACCTGGTACACCTGGTACACCTGGTTCACCTGGTACACCTGGTTCACCTGGTTCACCTGGTTCACCTGGTACACCTGGTACACCTGGTTCACCTGGTTCACCTGGTACACCTGGTTCACCTGGTTCACCTGGTACACCTGGTTCACCTGGTTCACCTGGTACACCTGGTACACCTGGTACACCTGGTTCACCTGGTTCACTTGGTACACCTGGTTCAACTGGTTCACCTGGTTCACCTGGTTCACCTGGTTCACCTGGTACACCTGGTTCACCTGGTTCACCTGGTTCACCTGGTACACCTGGTTCACCTGGTTCACCTGGTACACCTGGTTCACCTGGTTCACCTGGTACACCTGGTACACCTGGTACACCTGGTTCACCTGGTTCACCTGGTACACCTGGCTCACCTGGTTCACCTGGTACACCTGGTTCACCTGGTACACCTGGTTCACCTGGTACACCTGGTTCACCTGGTTCACCTGGTACACCTGGTACACCTGGTTCACTTGGTTCACCTGGTACACCTGGTTCACCTGGTACACCTGGTTCACCTGGTTCACCTGGTACACCTGGTTCACCTGGTACACCTGGTTCACGTGGTACACCTGGTTCACGTGGTACACCTGGTACACCTGGTTCACCTGGTTCACCTGGTACACCTGGTTCACCTGGTTCACCTGGTACACCTGGTTCACGCTGTAACACCTTGTTTGCAACCTGGTACACCTGGTTCACCTGTTCAACCTGTCAACCCGGTTCAACCTGGTTCCCTTGTACATACCTGGTTCATCCTGGTTCATCACCCCACGCCTGTTCACCTGAGTCACAACACAAGCATTTACCACCAACCTCTCATACTCTTGCTGGGCTGTGCTGGGGTTAGGGTGGTGGGTTGGGTGGAGGGGGGGGGGGGGGGGGGGGGGGGGGGGGGGGGGGGGGGGGGGGGGGGGGGGGGGGGGGGGGGGGGAGGTAAATCTTATTGCACCAGGTCCAAAGTTGTGCACTCCTCCCTTCCCCAGGCCTACGCCCAAAAAGGAAAGTGGTCTCAGAATGAAATTGGAGGTCTGAGTAAAAAGTAGGCAAAAGGTAGCATAAAAAACAAAATGAGGCCCGACCCCCCTCCCCCCCCCCCCCCCCCCCCCCCCCTAAATGAGGTGCTCAGAAGACCCTGAAAAGTGACTTTTAATATCGCCTAAATACATGCCATTACAGCCCCATTGTCAGAAAAATCGATCGGCGTGACTGAAAATTTTGAGGCCTGGGCTACTCCTGTATGATATATCAATATATCATAGATATTGTATGACATGTCAATGGATCGCAGATATCGTACGATTTATCAATGTATCCTAGATTTCGAATGATATATCAGTAAATCCTAGATATCGTTTGGTGTATCGGTAGACCGTAGATATTGTGTGATATATCAATATATCATAGCTATCGTATGACATATCAGTAGACTGTAGATATCGTATGATATATCAATACTTTCTTGATATCGTGTGACGTATCAGTATCGTATGATATATCAATATATCCTAGATATCGTATGATATATTAGAAGACCGCAGATATCATATGATATATCAATACATCCATCTCTCTTCATGTTCCTCGTGTCTCTTATTTCTATTCAAGGGGGGGGGGGGGTCAGCCCTCCTCAGATTTTTAGGGATAAGTGTCCAAACCTTTTTTCTACTCATGTTCAAACATACATAAATAAATTATACCTAATTAAAGCAGACCAAATCACATTAGATCACAATAAATCAGACCAAATTACATGTAATTCTTTCAGGTTCGCCCCCTTCCGGGACATTGACTTTTCATCCCCAGAATTCAGCGTCCACAACTTCGGACACCTGCTGGCTGTCTCTGATCAAGGCGAAGCTGTAGCCGTCTCAGCCCTAAGTGGCCGAATTGCACTGCTGCCGCGCACCAGCGATTCCTCCCCCATCGCTATCGGGATATCCCATCCCCCTGGCTTCCCCAAAGTCCTAGCCTCGGAAGTTGTGATCTACACCGGGCACGACATCCTGGGCCATGCTGTCCTGCCCCGCTGCCACCAAGCAGCTCACGGGGTCCACAACAAACACGTGGTAGTTCACCCTCATCCTGTGCTACCCCCCGAGGCAGTGCCTCTAGCAGCGGTGGACGCTCAGATGCACGAGGATGCAGACGCTGCTGCCTTGGCTGCGGATGAGGCTGCGCCTCCAGCAGAGGCTGACGATCAGATGAACGAGGAAGCCATGGCTGCTGATGAGCACGAGGAAGCCATGGCTGCTGATCAGGCCGCGCCTCCAGCAGAGGCTGACGATCAGATGAACGAGGAAGCCATGGCTGCTGATGAGCACGAGGAAGCCATGGCTGCTGATCAGGCCGCGCCTCCAGCAGAGGCTGACGATCAGATGAACGAGGAAGCCATGGCTGCTGATCAGGCCGCGCCTCCAGACGCAGTGGATGCTCAGATGCACGAGGATGCAGATGTAGCTGCCATGGCTGATGAGGAGGCCGAGGAGGGGGGGGCAGCGGATGTACATATACACGAGGAAGAAAATGCTGCTGCCATGGCTGCTGAGGAGGCCGAGGACGGGGGGGCACTCGATCTGGAGTTCGGTTTAGCTGCTGGGGGCTTAGACGATGAGTTACCCCCTGAACTGATTTTTGACTCCTCGGATTCTGATCTGGGCGACATTTTAGAAGACGAGGATTTGAACGTACTGTTGGATGCGGAGGCCGAGGATGCCCTGGATCCAGCACACCAAGGGCTGGGGACTGTATGGAGCATGGCATTCATAAAGCATAGAGCAGCAAGTTCTGTGGAGCCTGCTAGGGGATGCCATACTCAGCTAGGCTGCTGCAATGCTGGTGGTGGTGGAGCTGCTGGGGGGAGTGCTTCCCCTCCATGTGCTACCTTGCACCTGGCTGTACTCATGCATCGGCAGGGCAGCTGCGCTAGTGAGCTTGCCATGCTGCAGTGGACGACTTGCTCCCACCACGTGCAGTGCGTTCAGAGACTAGCCATACCACATGACGGGGTGATCGGAATACCGACTTTGATCACGCCGATTCCCTCAATGCCCTCTGGTAAGACTTGTTTTTTAGTTGTGAAAGGAAATTCTGTGGTGAGTCAGACTCGGTGCGACCCAAGTGCGGCGCGCTGCCCCTCTAACAAGCCATGCCTTCACACGCTCCACCCCCCCACACCACCCCCAACAACTCACTCCACCTGCACTCCCCCACCCCACCCCTGCCAACCCCCCTCCACCACACTCCCCCCCACACACACACACTCCACTCCACCATCACCCGCACACACCCTACCCCAGCACTACCACCTGCACATCCACTCCCCCACCACCCACCCCTTGCCCCCCCACCCATCCATCCATCCCCTCCCCCACCCACACGCACACCACTCCCCTCCATCACGCCAGCACACACCCCACCCCCCCCACTTCACCACTCCCACGCCCCCCCCCCACCCTTTGTTTGGGGACCTTCCCCCGTCGCCCCCATCCACCACACTCCCCCCCCCACACCACACCCTCCACTCCAGCAGCACATCACAGCCCCCCACCAGGCCCCCACTCCACCTGCACCCCCCAACCGCCCCCCATCCCCCATCCACGCCCCATCCCCCCCCCTCCCCCCACATCACCCCCCCCTCCAGCTCCATCACCTCAGCCCACAGCCGGCCCCGCACACCACACTCCACCACTGCCACCCGCAGACCCCACCGCCCACCCCTGCCGCCCACACCAACCCCGTCCCGCGCACAAGCCAGGATCGCCCCCACCAAACGCCCACCCAACACTGCCCTCCAGCACACCTGCCCCTCCTGCCCCCGCCCACCCTACCACACACTCTCCCCCCACCCCCACCCTCTGCCACCTTGCTCCATCCGGTCGTCTTTTCGGCCAGCCCTCGATACTTGTCGTCAACTGGGGGCATGTTGAGGCACTGAGCACCCGGCACATGAGCAAGGCTGCTGCTGAACAGGCCGCTGAGCAGTCTAATGCGGACTCAGAATCTGACATACCCTTGGTGACCTTCACCTCCCCGCCCATGCACCAACCAAGCACCCCTCACCAAGTCGTGGCCTACCAGCTGCAGCCTAGACCAGACAATACTTGCAGGTCAGTAGGGGGAAGCTGGTCAGCACTTAGCCGCTCAGCACTTAACTGGTCAGCACTTAGCCGGTCAGGACTTAAGTGGCCAGCACTTTGCTTGTCAGCACTTAGCTGGTCAGCACTCAGCTGGTCAGCACTTGGGTTTAGGTGGTTCAGGTTTAGTTTTTTAGGGTTTGTGATTTAGGGTTTGTGTGTGTTTAGGTTTCAGGTTTAGGTTGGTGGTTTAGGAAAGTAAGTACTGTCCAGCTAAGTCTGTCTGTCTGTCTGTCTGTGTGTCTGTCTGTCTGTCTGTGTGTCTGTCTGTCTGTCTGTCTGTCTGTCTGTCTGTCTGTCTGTCTGTCTGTCTGTCATTTGTCTGTCCTTCTGTCCTGTCTGCTGTCTGTCTGTCGTCTTTCTGTCTGTCGGTCTGTCTTCTGTCTGTCTGTCGTCTGTCTGTCTGTCTGTCCTGTCTGTCTGTCTGTCTGTTCTGTCTGTCTGTCCTGTCTGTCTGTCTGTCGGTGTCTTTCTGTCGTCTGTCTGTCGTCTTCTGTCTGTCTGTCTGTCGTCTGTCGTCGTCTTTCTGTCTGTCTGTCTGTCTGTCTGTCTGTCTGTCTGTCTGTCTGTCTGTCTGTCTGTCTGTCTGTCTGTCTGTCTGTCTGTCTGTCTGTCTGTCTGTCTGTCTGTCTGTCTGTCTGTCTGTCTGTCTGTCTGTCTGTCTGTCTTGCTGTCTGTCTGTCTGTCTGTCTGTCTGTCTGTCCTGTCTGTCCCTGTCGGTCCTGTCTGTCCTGGTCTGTCTGTCTGTCTGTCTGTCTGTCTGTCCTCTGTCTGTCTGTCTGTCTTCTGTCTGTCTGTCTGTCTTCGTCTGTCTGTCTGTCTGTCTGTCTGTCTGTCCTGTCTGTCTGTCTGTCTGGTCTGTCTGTCTGTCTGTGCTGTCTGTCTGTCTGCTGTCTGTCCTGTCTGTCTGTCTGTCCTGTCTGTCCTGTCTGTCTGTCTGTCTGTCTGTCTGTCTGTCTGTCTGTCTGTCCCTGGTCTGTCTGTCTGTCTGTCCTGTCCTGTCTGTCTGTCTTGTCGGGCTGTCTGTCCTGTCCTGTCTTCTGTCGGTCTGTCTGTCTGTTGTCTGTCTGGCTGTCTGTCTGCTGTACGGTCTGTCTGGCTGTCTTGCAGGTCACAGAGCCAGCTGCTGACCAGCTTCCCCCTACCTTGCAGGTCACAGTGCCAGCTGCTGAACAGCTTCCCCCTATCTTGCAGGTCACAGTGCCAGCTGCTGACCAGCTTCACCTACCTTGCTGGTCACAGAACCAGCTGCTGACCAGCTTCCCCCTACCTTGCAGGTCACATCCCCTTGTGGAAGACGATGCAGGGCCTTCTTCAGCACACTCAGATTCACCAAGTACTGTTGGAACACAGGACCATGAAGGCAGCAGCCACCAGCAGGACCAAGCAGAATGCAGCCACCAGCACGACCAAGCAGAATGTAGCCATCAGCACGACCAAGCAGAATGCAGCCATCATCAGGAGACACGTGTAGACAGCTTTCCAAGCGTGCGGCCGCCAGCGCAGGCATCGACACTGGCAGACGTGCAGGGCTGGCAGTCTGGTAGCGCTGACAGGCTGGCAGGCTTCCGGGCAGCACTGGCAGACATACAGCACTGGCAGTCTGGTAGCGCTGACAGGCTGGCAGGCTTCCATGCAGCACTGGCAGACATACAGCACTGGCAGTCTGGTACCGATGACAGACTGGCAGGCTTGCTGGCAGCACTAGCAGACATGCAGCACTGGCAGCCTGGTAGCGCTGACAGGCTGGCAGGCTTCCAGGCAGCACTGGCAGACATGCAGCACTGGCAGCCTGGTAGCGCTGACAGGCTGGCAGGCTTTCAGGCAGCACTAGCAGACATGGCAGGAAGCTGCCGTGCTGGTGCTGGCGGTTCAGCTGCGGGGGCAGCAGCGGGCGCCAGACACAGCGAGGGACTATCGGGAGTGGAGCTCCTGAAGCAGTACCTCAAAGGCAAGGGCGAGGATGGGGATTGGGGAAAGGTCAGTCTTTATATGGAAGAGCTCCAACGGCCAGCTTGGCACTTAGAGGCTAGACCACTATGTGCCCTGCCGACCAACCCTCGTAGCCCTACGGTGCCTGATGCAGAGAATCCTTCGGCCTCGGGGTTGGGAGCGGCGTTATCGTCGGGGAAGCATCCGGAAGACTCCGTGGTCTCATCCTTCTGTTGGTTGCACCCTCCATCTGGAGCGCCTGGTGTTGGGGCTCCAACCGCCTCCAACCGTCTCCAACCGCCTCCAACGGGAGTGCCTGCTCCAACCGCCTCCAACCATCTCCAACCGCCTCCAACCGGAGTGCCTGATCTTGGGGCTCCAACCGCCTCCAACCTCCTCCAACTGCCTCCAACCGCCTCCAACCGCCTGCATCCGTCTGGAGTGCCTGGTCTCGGTGCTTCAACCGCCTCCAACCATCTCCAACCGCCTTCAACCGCCTTAGCATCAGCTGCACCGCACACCTCTCAACTATCTCCAAACCGACCCCTGTCATCTGCTCTGCTGTACAGCACCTCTTCTGGGAATATGTACTGCCTGAACGTGACGCCTGAGCGCCTCCCCTCAACCAACACCTATGCAACCGCCATGCTGTTGGGGTACCCTCTACCCCCCCCTGGTAAGCTGGCCTTCACTGAGTTGAAGCTCTCCGCCAGCGGCATGACCTTCGCCCCCGCTGCCTGTCTGGCCAGCATACCAAGCTCCCGCAGCTTGGCCGTACGAGTGGGGGAGATGGGGACTGGTGTGAGCGTGCTCGAGGCCGACTGGCTACCCACAACTCACATCCCACTGCCCACTGCCCAATGCCCGCAGAGGAGCCTCCCCGCCCAGGGTACCGAGACACATACAATGTTATCACCTGGGCCCACCCCATCACGCCCAACCCACCATGCCCACCTCATCACGCCCACCCCATCACGCCCACCTCACCATGCCCTCCCCATCACGCGTGTCCTGCTAGAGGCCGATTCCGTGCCGATTCTCCGCAGCCTATACTTGAAGCAGAACTTGGTGCAAGTGGCGCCCATCCTAGCCAGTGTGGTTGAGGACTTACGCGGGGAAGGCTTTCCCCAAATGTACTCAGCCTCTGCAATCACTGATGCCCAGGGGGACACTTCCAGCAGGTAAACGGTCTGAATCAGAAATGTGCCAGAATTGTACCGTATTTCATTCAAATTGCATTCAAATGTACTCAGCCTCTGCAATCACCGATGCCCAGGGGGACACTTCCAGCAGGTAAACAATTGAAGTCTGAAATGTGCCAGAATTGTGCCACACTTCATTCAAATTTAAAGTCAAATGTACTCAGCCTACGCAATCACAGATGCCAAGGGGGAAACACCAGCTGGTAAACGATCTAAGTCAGAACTGTGCCACATTTCATTCAAATGTACTCAGCCTCTGCAATCACCGATGCCCAGGGGGACACTTCTAGCAGGTAAACAATTCAAGTCAGAAATGTACCACATTTCATTCAAATTGCATTCAAATGTGCTCAGCCTCTGCGATCACCGATGCCCAGGGGGACACATCCAGCAGGTAAACGGCCTAAGTCAGAAATGTGCCAGAATTGTGCCATATTTCATTCAAATTTCATTCAAATGTACTCAGCCTCTGCAGTCACCGATGCCCAGGGGGACACTTCTAGCAGGTAAACAATTTAAGTCTGTGCCACATTTCATTCAAATTTCATTCAAATGTACTCAGTTTTTTTGTTTTGTGATTACAGATGCCTAATAGGAAACGACCAGCAGGTAAACGATCTAAGTCAGAACTGTGCCAGAATTGTGCCATATTTCATCAAAAATTCACTCAAATGTGATCACTCATCCAACAGGCCTGCCACTGGACTTCAATACTGTAACATAGATACATACATACATACATACATACATACATACATACATACATACATACATACATACATACATATATATACATACATATATTCATATATACATACATACTGTGACATATATACATACACACATGCACACAGGTTGCAAGTGCTGCAGACGAGCTGCCGTGTGGACACACTGTGCTCCAGGGGGCTTCAACAGCCCTGTCACTGGCCTACATACTGTAACATGTATACATACACACATGCATATCACCGATCAGAACCGAATGGCTCAGTGGCAGAGCAAAGGGCCAAAATCGAGGCAGGTGCGGGGTTCAAACCTCCTTGAGTGCGCTTGGACCCGTCCGGAGGGTCGTCGACCGGCACGGTAACTGGTTTCTAGATGCGATGTTGGCTCGAGCAGCGCATACTTGCGATCCAGTTCCCTAAATCCCACTAAGCACGTCCTTAGAGGTCATTGAGACAATTCTTGGATGTTTAAATTTTCAAATTTGTTACATACATGCACACAGGTTGCAAGTGCTGCAGACGAGTTGCCGTGTGGACACGCTCTGCTCCAGCGGGCTCCAGCAGCCTTGTCACTGGACCTACATACTGTAACATATATACATACACACATGCATACACACATATATACTTACACACATGCACACAGGTTGCAAGTGCTGCAGACGAGTTGCCGTGTGGACACGCTCTGCTCCAGCGGGCTCCAGCAGCCCTGCCACTGGACCTACATACTGTAACATATATACATACACACATGCACACAGGTTACAAGTGCTGCAGACGAGCTGCCGTGTGGACACACTGTGCTCCAGCGGGCTCCAACAGCCCTGCCACTGGACCTACATACTGTAACATATATACATACACACATGCACACAGGTTGCAAGTGCTGCAGACGAGTTGCTGTGTGGACACGCTCTGCTCCAGCGGGCTCCAGCAGCCCTGCCACTGGACCTACATACTGTAACATATATACATACACACATGCACACAGGTTGCAAGTGCTGCAGACGAGCTGCCGTGTGGACACACTGTGCTCCAGCGGGCTCCAACAGCCCTGCCACTGGACCTACATACTGTATCATATCTACATACACACATGCGCACAGGTTGCAAGTGCTGCAGACGAGTTGCTGTGTGGACACGCTCTGCTCCAGCGGGCTCCAGCAGCCCTGCCACTGGACCTACATACTGTAACATATCTACATACACACATGCACACAGGTTGCAAGTGCTGCAGACGAGCTGCCGTGTGGACACGCTCTGCTCCAGCGGGCTCCAACAGCCCTGCCACTGGACCTACATACTGTATCATATCTACATACACACATATATACATGCACACATGCACACAGGTTGCAAGTGCTGCAGACGAGTTGCCGTGTGGACACGCTCTGCTCCAGCGGGCTCCAGCAGCCCTGCCACTGGACCTACATACTGTAACATATCTACATACACACATGCATACACACATATATACATACACACATGCACACAGGTTGCAAGTGCTGCAGACGAGTTGCCGTGTGGACACACTGTGCTCCAGCGGGCTCCAACAGGAGCCCCCCTGGCACAGCCCAGGGAGGGACGAGGGCGGTGAGCAACCAGGCAGCAGCGCCGGGAAGACTCTGGATGGTTATGGCAGGAGTCTGGAAGAGTGTAGTGGGGATGGTGAGGCCGATGACAAGGTGAGGCATGTCACTCTTCTCTTGGGTTTCGAGTTGTAGACATGAGCGGCCCAGGGAGGGACGTGGGTGGTGAGCAGCCAGGCAGCAGCGCCGGGGAGACTCCGGACAGCTGTGACAGGTGTCTGGAAGAGTGTAGTGGGGATGGTGAGGCCGATGACAAGGTAAGGCACGTCACTCTTCTCTTGGAGTTCGAGTTATAGACATGAGCGGCCCAGGGAGGGACATGGGTGGTGAGCAGCCAGGCAGCAGCGCCGGGGAGACTCCGGACAGCTGTGACAGGTGTCTGGAAGAGTGTAGTGGGGATGGTGAGGCCGATGACAAGGTGAGGCACGTCACTCTTCTCTTGGTTTTCGAGGTTATAGACATGAGCGGCCCAGGGAGGGACGTGGGTGGTGAGCAGCCAGGCAGCAGCGCCGGGGAGACTCCGGATGGTTATGGCAGGAGTCTGGGAGAGTGTGGTGGGGATGGTGAGGCCTACGACAAGGTGAGGCACGTCACTCATCTCTTGGTTTTCGAGTTAGAGTCATGAACAGCTCGCTGTAAACAGGTTCGCTTTATGGGCAGAGCCCATAAGACAGCTATGCAGATGTTGCCCATTTAATGGGCTCTCCCCACCCACCCACCCACTCCTTGCCTTCCTTACCTCCACCCCTTCCTTACCCCCACCCCTTCCATACACTCACCCACCCACTCCTTCCCTTCCTTACCCCCACCCACCCACTCCTTCCCTTCCTTACCCCCACCCCCCATCCCACCCCCCCACCCTCTTCCCTTCCTTCCCCACTCCACCCACCCATCCACTCCTTTGACTAATTAACCCTACACTTTCTTGCCCCCCGCCCACCCAGCCACCCCTTACTTACTCTCTGCCACCACCCACCCACCACCCCTTACTTACTGCCACTGCCACCACCCACCCACCCACCCACCCACCCACCACCCCTTACTTACTGCCCCCACCTCCCACGCCCACCCACCCAGCCACCCCTTACTACTACTGCCACCACCCACCCCCCCCCGCACCCCACACCACCCACCCCCCCTTACTTACTGCCCCCTTCCGACCCACCCCCCCCACCACCACCCACACCAGCCACCGCCTTACGTTACTGCCACCCACCTCCCCCCCCCCACCCTCCACCCCTTACTTCCTTCCAGTCCACACCCACCCACCCCCCCCCCACATGGAATGAGGGCACCCTCCAAATTGGATCCCAACTGCCCAAGCGCGACAGTTCTCAACAACCAACAGGCTTGTGCTGTTTAGCGCTCGGTGTCTGCCCCCCCCCCCCCCCACCCACCCACCCACCACCCCACACCCACCCAGCCACCCTTACTTCCGCACCCACCCACCCACCCACCCCCCCCTTACTTACTTCCACCGCCCCCAACCCACCCTGCCACCCATCCACCCCTTACTTACTCAACCACCCACCCCCGGCCACCCACCCAGCCACCCCTACTTAACTGCCACCCCCCCCCCCCCCCCCCCCACCATCCCCCCTTCCTTCACTTACCTTTCCCCAGCTGCCCCCCCCCGCCCCACCCCCCACAGGTAATGAGGGGCACCTTCAACTTGATCAACAACCTCCCAAGCGCCGACATTTCTAAACCAAACAACAGGCTTGTGGCTGTTAGTCGCCTCGGGTGTCTGCCCCCCACCCACCCCCCACCCACCCACCCGCCACCCATTACTTACTACTCTTGCCACCGCACCCACCCCCCACCCCCCTTACTTTACTACTTCCACCCACCCACCCACCCACACACCCAGCCACCCCTTACTTACTTCCACCCACCCACACCCCCCCCTCCCATCCAACCCTTACTACGGCACCGCACCCACCCACCCACCCACCACCCACCCTACCCACCCCTACTTACTTCCACCCACCCCCCCACCCACCCCCCAGCCACCCCTTATTTTACTGCCACCCACCCACCCACCCCCCACCCAGCCACCCCTTACTTACTGCCACCCACCCACCCCACCCACCCACCCCTTACTTTACTGCCACCCACCCAACCACCACCCAGCCACCCCTTACTTACTGCCACCCACCCCCCACCCACCCACCCACATGGAATGACGGGCCACCATCCAAATTGGATCACAAACTCCCAAGCGCCGACAGTTCTAAACCAACAACAGGCTTTTGGCTGTTAGCGCCTCGAGGTGTCTGCCCCCCCACCCACCCACCACCCACCCACCCATCCCTTCCCAGGTAGCTGACAGTTCTAAACCAACAACAGGCTTGTGGCCGTTAGCGCCTCGTGCGTCTGACCCCAACCCCCAACTCCCAGGCCCCACACCTCATTCCCCCCCCACACACACAACCCCCCACCCCACACCTCACCCCCCCACCCCCCACCCCCACCCCAGGGAGCTGACAGTTCTAAACCAACAACAGGCTTGTGGCCGTTAGCGCCTCGTGCGTCTGACCCCAACCCCCAACTCCCAGGCCCCACCCCCTCATTCCCCACCCCCCCACACACCCCACCCCACACCTCACCCCCCCCCACACCCCACCCCAGGGAGCAGACAGTTCTAAACCAAGAACAGGCTTGTGGCCGTTAGCGCCTCGGGCGTCTGCCCCCCCCCCCCCCCCCCCCCCCCCCCCCCCTTCCTCCCCCCCCCCCCCCCCCACCCCACCCCCACCCCCATCCCCCACCCCCCAGGTAGTAGACAGTTCTAAACCAACAACAGGCTTGTGGCCGTTAGCGCCTCGTGCGTCTGACCCTCATCATTCTCTGCTGCTCATGTCCTTCTTGCAAGCCACTCGGATGATGGCAATAAGAGGGGGCAGCCTAGTGGATGTGACCGACAAGCTAGCTCTCATCAGCCATGAGGAGACCATTGCATGTGGCTTGGTCCAAGAGGATCTCATGTTGCAGGTTAGATGATGTATTATGGCAATACAGTGTATGTAGATATACTATTATGTAATATAGTAGAATAAAATAAATTGGAAGAGAAGAGAAGAGAAGAGAAGAGAAAAGAAGAGAAGAGAAGAGAAGAGAAGAGAAGAGAAGAGAAAAGAAGAGCAATGCAAATAGTATAATATAATAGAATGCAATAAGAGGGGGCAGCCTAGTGGATGTGACCGACGATGGATGTGAAGCTAGCTCTCATCAGCCATGAGGAGAAAATTGCATGTGGCTTGGTCCAAGAGGATCTCATGTTGCAGGTGAGCCACCACCACCACTTCCACCACCACCACTACTACCAACACCAACACCAACACCAACACCACTACTACCACCACCACTACCTGTACTACCACCACCACCACCACCACCACCACCACTACTACCACCACCTGTGAGACAATCGCTTTTGGCTTGGTCCAAGAGGATCTCATGTTGCAGGTGAGATGATTTATTATGGCAATAAAGTTCAATAATACCGGTAATAACTCCTTGCCTTCCTTACCCCCCCCCCCCCCCCACCACCACCATACTCCCCCCCCCCCCACCACCACCACCACCAGGTCACCCACCCCCCACCCCCCACCCCACCCCACCCCACACCCCCCACACACCCCACACACCTCGCAGCCCCCCCCCCCCACCCCCACCCCCACCCCCACTCCACCACCACCCCACACCCCACCACCACCAGGTCCCACCCCCCCACCCCCACCCCCACGCACCCACACCCACACCCACCACCAGGTCACCCCCAGCCAAGTACAGCTCTGCTCACTCTCCTCCCTAGCCCCGACAGCTAGGCACAGCCACTTAGGGGAGCTGGCGGAAGCTGGTGCAGGGGCTCATGCAAGCCACGACAGAGACTCTACAGGCAGCGCCGCTTGTCATGACCCAGCACCCGCACCTGGCAGGAGATGTGACTCTACCTCTAGCTTGGACACCCTGAGCAAACTATGCGAAGGTAATTAAATTCATTAAACAATTAATTAATTAATTCGGATTAATTAAATAATGAATTAATTAATTAATTAATGAATTAATTAAATAATGAATTAATTAATTAATTAATGAATTAATTAATTTTATTTATTATATTGTTTTCAATTTATTTGAGTGTATCACTGCTTGTCTTGCACCAACCAATGCCCATGACTCAGCACCTGCACCTGGCAAGCTATGCGAAGGTAATTAAATTAATTAATTAATTAGTTTACTAATGTATTACATGTATTTATTAATTGTTTAATAAATGAATTAATTCATTAATTTCTTGTCATGCACCATCCAATGCCCATGACCCAGCACCCGCACCTGGCAGGGGATGTGACTCTACCACTAGCTTGGACACCCTGAGCAAACTATGCGAAGGTAATTAAATAAATCAATGAATTAGTTTAATTAATTATTAAATTAAATTTATCAATTAATTAAATTTATTAATTCATTTAATTAATTTATTAATTTATTTATCAATTTAATTAATTAATTACTGAATTGTTGAATGAATTAATTAATTCATTTCTTGTCCTGTACCATCCAATGCTTATGACCCAGCACCCGCACCTGGCAGGAGATGTGACTGTACCTCTAGCTAGGACACCCTGAACAAGCTATGCGAGGATAATTAAATTAATGAATGAATGAAGGAATTAATTAATTAATTGATTGTTTAATTAATTCCATTGTTACCAATTAATTTGAATATATCGCTGCTTGTCATGCACCATCCAATGTCCATGACCCAGCTCCCGCACCTGGCAGGAGATGTGACTCTACCTCTAGCTTGGACACCCTGAACAAACTATGTGAGGGTAATTAAATTAATGAATGAAGGAATTAATTAATTGATCGTTTAATTAATTCTATTGCTTTCAATTAATTTGAATATATCGCTGCTTGCCATGCACCATCCGATGTCCATGACCCAGCTCCCGCACCTAGCAGGAGATGTGGCTCTACCTCTAGCTTGGACACCCTGAACAAACTATGTGAAAGTACAACTGCATTCAATTAGTTTTTGGCGGAGCCCCCCCTTCTGGGGGGCGGGAGCCCCCAGTGTTACCCATTTGTCCGTCCATCCGTCCATCCATCCATCCATCCTTCCATCCATCCATCCATCCATCTATCCATCCATCCATCCATCCATCCATCCATCCATCCATCCATCCATCCATCCATCCGTCTGACCGTGATGAAGCCCGACACGTCAGCCAACGGTCTCGTAACTAACTCGCTTACGTTGCCACGTCGCTCCCTCGCGATCACTCTCCGCCATTTTTTAGCGTCGCAGGCGACGCTGCATAGAACTTGTCAATAGTTTTTCACTACTTAAGCCAGATTTAGCATTCGTTTTTAAATTCATGAATGAATGAATACATTTAATTGATTAATTTTGTAATTGTATTAATTGTTTAATGAATTAAATTGAATACATCATTTGTTTTCAATTAATTTGACTCTACCTCTAGCTTGGACAACCTGAACAAACTATGCGAATATACAACTGCGTTCAATTGTTTAATTCATTTATTTCGTTTATTCATTTTTTAACCTTGTAATGTGAAGTTACAACTGCGTTCAATTGTTAAATTCATGTAACCCATTCATTCATTCATTTAAGGTGAAGGTACAACTGCGTTATATTGTTTAATGCATTTAATTTATGTATTTATTTAATGTGAATGTGCAACTGCGCTCGGATGTGTCAATTTGTTTTATACATTTATTTAATGTGAAGGTACAACTGCGTTATATTGTTTAATGCATTGGATTTATGTATTTATTTAATGTGAATGTACAACTGCGTTCGGATGTGTCAATTTGTTTCATACATTTATTTAATGTGAAGGTACAACTGCGTTCGACTGCGTTCAATTGTTTGATTTGATTGAATTAAATTAATGAATTAGTGAATTAATTGTCTAGTTAATTGCATTTGATGAATTCATTTGTTTTCAATGAAAATGAATGTATCAAGGCATGACTTGAACCCCCTGAACAAGCTATGTGAAGGTACAACTGCGTTCTACTTCGTCCACTTTTTAATTAATTGATTTTTATTAATTAATTAACTGCTCAATTTAATTAATCTATTTGCTTTCAATTAATTTGAATATATCTCGGCATGACTTAGACACCCTGAACAAGCTATGCGGTGGTGCAACTGTGTTCTACGTCGTCCACTTTTTAATTAATTGATTTAAATTATTTAATTTATTAACTGCTAAATTCAATTAATTTATTTGCTATCAATTAATTTGAATATATATCGGCAAGACTTGGACACCCTGAACAAGCTATGCAAGGTGCAGCTGCATTCGACTGCGTTCAGTTGTTTAATTAGTTAATTAAATTTATTTATTAATTAATTGTTTAATGCATTTTATTTAATCAATTCATTTTTTTCAATTAATTTGAATACATAACTGCATGACTTGGACACCCTGATCAAGCTATGCGAAGGTACAACTGCGTTCAACTGCGTTCAACTGCGTCCAGTTGTTTAATTAATTAAATGAGTGAATTTAATTAAATAATTAATGGTTTAATGAATTCAATATAATTAATTAATTTGTTTTCAATTAATTTGGATGTATCACAGGACCCTCAAGGCAGCAGCAGCAGCAGCGGTCTTCCTGCTGTATGTATGTATGTTCCAGTCCAGGGGTAGGCAAAATAGGCTGAATGGACTTGCCTGCTGTGTATCCCTCCTCTGACCTGGCTCCCATCCAACCCCACCACCACCACCACCACCACCACACACACACACCTCTCTGTATATCTAGCTCTCACTACGGTGACTATAGCTAGCTCCGGCTTACGCTATGGTGTCCTTAACTTCACGTCCTGTGAGTAACGGTATTACACGGATGTAACAATTTCAATTTCAATATCTAGCTTTCACCACTCTGCAGGCACCAACAAGCTGGACGTGCAGTACCCTCTAGAGAGCAGCAGCAGCAGTGGTCAGCCTGCTGTGTATCCCACCTCTGACCTAGTCCCCATCCAGTGGTCAGCCTGCTGTTTACCCCCCCCCCCCCCCCCTACCCACCCCCCACCCCCCCCCCACCCCCCACCCACCCCTTCCTCTCCCCTTACCTATAGATGTCCGCCTTCCACCATTCTGCAGGCACCATCAAACTAGACGTGCAGGACCCTCAAGAAAGAAGCAGCAGTAGCAGTGGTCAGCCTGCTGTGCTGAGTATCTCACCTCTGACCTCAACCCCATCCATTTTACCCCCCCCCCCTCCCCCCCCCACCCCCCACCCCCCCCTTCCTCTCCCCTTACCTATAGATATCTGCCTTCCACCATTCTGCAGGCACCATCAAACTAGACGTGCAGGACCCTCAAGAAAGAAGCAGCAGTAGCAGTGGTCAGCCTGCTGTGTATCCCACCTCTGACCTAGTTCCCCTCCCCCCCCCCCCCCCCCCCCCCCCCCCCTCCACACACACACACACACCCTCTCCCCTTCCCTATAGATGTCTACCTTCCACCCTTCTGCAGGCTCCAACAAACTAGGTGTGCAGGAACCTCAAGAGAGCAGCAGCAGCGGTCTGCCTGCTGTGTATCCCACCTCTAGCCAGGATGTGTTAAGGCCAGGAGGATGCTGGAAGGCAGCACTTCGGGAGACCTATGCTGTGAACTGTCCCCCATCCCCCCCCCCCCCCCCCCCCCCCCCCCCCTCCACCCCCCCTCCCCTCCACCCTTAACTATGAATATCCGCCCCTCCACCATTCTACAGGCACCAACAAGCTAGACGTGCATGACCCTCAAGAGAGCAGCAGCAGCGGTCTGCCTGCTGTGTATCCCACCTCTAGCCAAGACGTGTTCAAGGCCAGGAGGATGCTGGAAGTCAGCTCTTCGGGAGACCTATGCTGCGACATCTCTTCCTCCTCAGGCCTCCTGCGCCCCTCCTCGCCGGCGGCGATGGCGGCGGAAGCTGGCCTGTGGTGCCCGCCGACCAGCTCAGGCAGCATCATCGTCGGCAGTGTGGCGCTGGTAAGTGGGAGGGTGAATTGGTGGGTATAGGTGGGTGGATGGGTATGTGTGTGGATATGGGTGCGTGTGCATGTTCATGTTGTGTGGTTGTAGGAGGGTGGGTGGGTGGGTGGGTGGGGTGGGAATGGGGGGGATGGGGGGTGGGTGGGTGGAATTGGACTCAGACTGTGATTCAGTGTGGTGGGGCAAGGGAAGTGGGGAGCGATAATAGTGGAAGTGTGGAGCTGGTAATTGGGGAGAGCCATTGTGCCGCAAGCTTGTAATGGGGTTGGAGTGAGCGTGGCGGCTGGGTGTTAAGGGAGCATGGTTGGCGGTGGTGGTGGTGATGAATGTGGCAAGAGGAAGTGAGGTTGGGAGTGGGGAGAGTTGGGGTGGTGAGTAGGGTGGGGTAGCGTGGGGCGGGGGGGAGAGTTGCGGGCTTGGGGTAGGGTGGGATTAGGGGGGGGTGGGTCGGTGGGGTGGGGTCGGGTTGGGGGGAGTCTGATGCAATGGGGAAGATTATATTGGGTTGGGGCGTGGGAGAGGGGAGAGTTGGGTTGGGGTAGGGTGGGGGAGCGGTGGTTGGGGGGGGGGCGGTCGGGGTTCGGGAGAGTTGGGAGCGTTTGTAGGGTTGGGTAAGCAGGGCTAGGGATGGGTTGGGGTGGTTGCTGATGAAGTGGAAGATTATATTGGGTTGCGCAAACTCGGGTGGGGAGGTTGGGGCTGGGGTAGGGTTGGGGTATGGTGTGGGAGATGTGGAGGGTGGGGGTAGGGTGGGGTAGGGTGGGTGGGGTGGGGGGGGGAGCAGTGGGGGAGGCGGTAGGGTGGGTGGGGGTTCTCCGGGGTGGTTCTGTGGTGAGAGTTGGCGTGGGGTTAGGGTCGGGTGGGGGTGCGCGGGCGGGGAGGGGTGAGATTGGGGGGGGGTAGGGGGGGTGGGGGGGGGTGTTGGGTTGCTGCAACTGGGGAAGCGATAGTTGGGGTGCGGCGTTGGGGGCGGGAAGGGTGGGGCGGGCGGTGGGGGTGGGTGGTTTGTAGTTTATCGATGATGGAAAGATCTAGATTGGGGTGCGGGTGCTTCTGTCTGTTCAGTGCGGTGGCTTTTGAGAGTGGGCGGGGGGGGGTGAGGTGCGGGGGCGCTTGTGCGGTTGTGAAGACGCCGGTTTGAGGCATGGGTTTGGGGGCGGCGCGGGAGGAAGCGGACCGGGTGGTTGGGTGGAGGGGGGGGGGGGCGGGGGGCAGGGGGCGGGGGAGGAAGGTGGCGACAGAGTTAGAGGGCGGGTGGTGTGGGGGGGTAGAGCGGGGGTAGGGGGGGACGCTATGGGGGCGTCGGGAGCCGGAGGTGTTGGGGGGGGTGTCGCAGAGGAGGGGGCGGCTGGGTCCTCGGGGGCGTGAGGGGGGGGAAAGGGGTTGGGGGGGAGAAGGTGGGGTGGGCGGAGGGCAGCGTCGGAGGTGGGAGGGGTGGGGCGGTGGGTTATTGAATGTGGCAAAGAGGATAGCGAGGGTCGGGGTGGGGCTCGGGGCGAGTGGGGTGGCGGTTGGGGTGGGCTGGGGTAGGCTGGGGGGTGGTGGGAGAGGGGGGTGGTTAGGGTGGGGAAGGGTGTTGGGGCGGAGAGTGGGGTGGGGTGGGTGGGGAGGGGAGGTGGTCGGGGAGAGTTGGGGGGGGTGGGGGGTAGGTATAGGGGGGGTGGGTTGAGGGGGGTGGGGGGGTCATGGTTGGGATTGCGTGGGTTGGGTGGGGTGGGGTGAGTGGCGGTGGGTTGTGGTGGGTTGCATGTCTTGTCGGAAGGCATTGATGTTTGGGGTTTGTGGTGTGGTGGTTGGGGTTGGTTTTGTTGGGTTGGGGTGGTGGGGTGGGGTTGGGGTGGAGTAGAGCTTGGAGCGCTTGTGGTGCAGTTGGTTCCTGTCTTGTTTTCTGCTGTTCGTTGTGTTGGTTT